>JADBJO010014531.1:0-2500 GCA_016801955.1 Conus betulinus
AAATTGTCAGTGAATCTTGGTTCATTGGGCCGCCGTAGCAAAGTGGTTAGCGTCGGGGGGACTCACAGCTGGCGGGGGGATCTTGCTTTCAATTCCCGTCGCAGGGGCCACTTATTTATAGAAATTTAACGCCCGAACGGGCTTTTACGCAGAGTTCAGTTTGCTCTGGGCTCGTTTGGTGAGGCTTGGACCACACAGTCAAGCTTGCCCACTTAATGGACGTGTCTCTGGGAATGCTGCTTAAATTTCCTGACTAACACTGTAAGTATCTGTACTTCACGCGCCTGGTTTACGTCGAGATATACTATGAAAGTAAGCGTAGAGTACAGCCCTGTCATGTAGTTTCAGACTCGAATGGAAATCCGTAGTTGCAAAAATCATTTTCCTCCTCCTCCTCCTCCTCCTCATCGATAAGCATTGCAAAAAAGTGAATAAAAACATAAATGAAAAATAAATAAATAAACAAAATAATGTGGCCCTCGATACCTCGCTTTCGCGATGACCTCAGCTTTCATTTCCTCTCTACGTCTCTGTCTTTGGTAAGGTTTTGTCGGGGTCACTGTTACCGCCAGCTTCATGGCGATTGTCGTTGGATGGGCATGAGGGTGCCTTCAAAGAGGGAGCTCACTCACACCCGCTCTGCGGCCAAGCAGTTACCATCGTCAGTATAGAAGTCATGTAATGTAGTGTCCTGCATATGCCGGATCAGAACAGGCATCTCTGAACACTACCGAAGAGATTCGGCAGCAGTGCTGTGTCTCCTCTAGTGGGTGGTCTCGCGACAGCTTGGAGTTACTTGCTCCATGTGGATTGCCGGTGCCGGGGCTGTGGCGGAACGAGGCAAGCTGTGGCTGCAGAGGAAGATCTGGAATGAGCGGTGTGAGGGCAGTGCTGCTGCAGTGGTCTGGAGAATGAAAGGGGTACCATAACAACACAAAACAAACGAATGTGTGTGCATGTATAAAGCCAGACACGAAAACAGAACTACTTGCTGAGCATCTTCTTTATAACAATAACCAAAAATTTTGATTATGATATAGGAAATTATATGACTGACCAGGAAATGTTTTTTTTTTTTTTTTTAAAGTATGGATTGCACGTTTGTAAAAGAAAACAGAAACCTGCTCCCAATACAGCAGTTCTCTGGAAAAGTATGTATTTTGTCTTTTTTTTCTCATTGAGAATATCCATATCAAAATTATATCCGATATATGTATGCCAGTTATAATTAGCTAAAATTGTAATTAATGGTCTACTCGTTACTTTAAAGTGTTAGTATTATGTATCAAAAAGAAACCAGTTTGTACCGTTGTACATTAACACACATTACAGTAAACTCCCAAAACGTTGTTCTATGGGGACAGAAAAAAAAAACTGGACGGGAATATTCCACTAAAAAAGATCTAATTGCACAGAATTTCAGAAAGAATATGCAAGAAGTGTCACACACCATGTAGTATGGGTCATTTTCTGGTTAATTAAACTTTAAACATTAATATTTTATACATGATATCAAATAAGCGGTGCCTGCTTTCAAGATTCGTAACTATACATTTTTTAAACATGTCAGCTGAAAACGACAATTGGCTTTTGAGCCAAGAGTGCACAAACGAATATGGTTCAGCACCACTGCTATTCGTGCCAAGTCCACTTTTGCTGCTGTCTGTGTATTTGTATACAAGGCGATGCTGTTCAATTTCTATTAAACCTTTTCCCCACGTCTCCCACGTTTAACTTCTTGTGGCATTAAACTCTTCAAAATGCTGATATATATATATATATACATATATATATATATATATATATATATATATATATATATATATATATATATATTATATATATATATATATAAAATTGACTAATAAATTCCAAGGATAAGTACCGAGCACCATTCCAGCAACTTACAGAGCAGCTTGGTGTTGCAAAGACTACAAGAACTATTCAATTATAAAACAAAACTTGCTCTTATGCCTTAGAGTGAAGAAATAGGAGGAAGATACGCATTCATATCTGCAGTGGCAGTTAATTCTGCCTAACTAAGAGTAGGTGCTTGAGTGGGTGAGCGGGGAATAAGCCTTCATATCTGCAGTGGTAGATGATTCTGCCTAACTGACAGTATGTGCTTGAGTGGGTGAATGGGGAATAAATAAATGTTTCTCAAAATGAACCTTCAGCAAGCTTATAGTCTCCAAAGAGGGAGACCATCTCCAATGGGGAGAAAGCTCACTAACATATAACTCCTGGTCAGATAAAGTATGCAACACTTATGTTATTTTTATAGTGGAAAAAGTTATTGCACTTTTCAAATGACAAGTGCATAACAGCCCACACACACACACACTCACACAAACCACACACACACACACACACACACACACACACACACACACACAGGGAGACAGACAGAAAGACAGACAGACAGACAGACAGACGCACACACACACCACACACACACACACACACACACACACACACACACACACACACACACACACAC
>JADBJO010014531.1:5000-26507 GCA_016801955.1 Conus betulinus
TGAAGATAATGTCGAAGTGATAAAGAGAGACACTGGACCCCGACGACCTCCCAGTTGAGAATAGCAGCCCTCTCCCCCCCCCCCCCCCCCCCCTCATTTTCTTTGTTTTGTTTAACCAACATTGTTTTGGAGTGCTGTTCTGGTGCTACTGCTAGACTGGTTTGGATTTCAGAAGGCGAGACGGCTGTTGTCGCGAGTATGACAGATGTTGTGGCGATGTGGGAGAAGTCTGCGTAAAATTTTGGTATCCGTGTATAGATGTTGCTTTTTAACAATATAGAACATTTCCTTGAATGCTTATATTTATAACAACAACAACAACAGCAATAGCCACAGCAACAACAACAACACCGGTTTGGCGAAATCCAATGTGGAAGTGTTTTCATAAACAGAGCAGTCGAGAACTTGATAATCGAAGATAGACAGACAAGAGCAAAGACGATGGGGAGCAGGGAAAATGGTTGAAAGAGGAGAACGTGGCATTGTGTGGCTGACGTGGGAGTGACTTTCTAAGCGCAGAGGTAAGGTGTAAAAAAGAAAGAGAAGAGGAACTAGTTCCTAAATCTAAGTGGAAAAGAGGAGAGAAGAGTTCTCTACTTCGAGAAAGTCCCTCATGGGCAACCACAGTAACTTTGTCCAGCATCTGATGCCAGACCATTCCAGGCAATACCTTCACCTTCTGCTATCCACAGTCAACGAGGCATTCAGCTGTGACCTGTTCATGGAAGAGAGGCAGAGCCGTGCTGTGATGTGCAAATGTGTACACGATGAAACCAGACCACGCGAGGAAATCTAATTTCATATCAACCTAGGATGAAGTAGTGTTGATATTTTTGGCTTTATATTACCATTACTTTAAGTGCATTTGAATAAAGTTTCAGCAGCATATGTCCTATGTCTATTGTACTCATTCGCATCAAAAGAACAAAAAAAAAATCCATATGTAAGGGGCACTTTGGTGGGGACATGAATACGAAGATACCCTTGGTATGCTAAACCTGGCCTATACTTCAGCGGACTTGTTTAATAATTTTCATCACAGTAAACAAGTGGGGTAGTCTTTGCTCCCATCACGTTCACCCAACCTGGACATAAATGGTGAGAACATCAAGACTGCAAGGTCCAAATTAGTCTTAGAAGGGATAGCAAAGTTGGTGCTAAGGGAGTGCTGGTTCAAAGCGTCCACTTAAAGCAGGTATAATAACCTTTTAATTGTTCCCATTTGTTCTTTGTGACTTTTAACTTGAGTGTACGACTGGTGTAACAGTCAAATGCTGCATAGTGAAAAACACAAGGTTCTTGCTCTAATGTTCACGACTGCTATGGCACCTTTGTATGAACTGACATTTACTTTGGCTTGTGCATACACAGTCGTAGTGGATAAGCGCTCTTCTTATTTCATATGCCCTCTATGCGTGGTTTAGTAGTGGTCAAACACAAAAGACAAAAAGAAAAGTCAGTCAAATGAATATTTACTCCCATTGAAAAGCTGATGGATCTGGAACATGAGCTAAGACATAAAAAATGATGTGTTCTGTAGTTTTATTTACACCAAACACACAGGAAAGCTGGGAGAATAAGCTTTTAAAAGGAACATCTTGATGCAGCTAAAAGAAACTCAGAAACCATGGCTGTAACACTTAGACACAACATTTAAGCAATCAGAACAAGGGTAGAAGTTGAAATCGAGCCTCATGGCGAATGAACTGATAAGGACATAATGAAGTTTGAAAACTACAAAGTACACCAGCTCTGAGCCAAGTAGCTGCAGGAGAAATTTCACTTAAGCTAAACCTACTAACTTTCCGGAAAGAGACGCCCTCGAACAATTAATTAATTGTGACGAGCATCATCCGAGCATGACGGCTGGGACGGTGGATAATGAGCGCGTAACTACTTAGCCGTGTCGACCAGCTGTGCCCTACACAGATTGTCCATTCTGCCTAAAGACAGAACGAAGGGATTTTGAATTTCTGCAGGTTAAAGCAGGCCGTACGTAACAGCACACGTTCGGATGAAAGTTTTGCAGTACGAAAAGAGAGCGTGGCAGACATTAATTCAGTTTGGCGTGCAGCGTCCTGTTTCAACAATGCGCTTGTGCTAAATGGGAAGCAATGATTGTCAGGGACTCCTTTAAGACAGAAGTTTGTGTGCATTGACGTTGAGTAGAGAAGTTTAATAAGACAGCTGGGCAGTCTGTACACACACTATTTACACTAGTGAACATACAGAGGTTCCAGCTGTTCCAACACCGTTACGTGACGTGGTAACTGGGATGACCCAGGGGCAAGTGGCTGTCAAGACCCAGGGCTAAAGTTCTCCTTTGATTCAGCAGGGGAGATCTGCCAGACTGAAAAGCATCCGTGGCCTACGTCAGTGGTCAACTTGCTGAGAAGAAATTGACAGCGACCACTACAGCACTATTAAAGAGGAACGGAGGAGGAGGACTGTTCCCTAACAAAACAGTTCGGATTAGTAGGCAGGCAAGAGAAAGAAATAAGTGGTGGGCCAGTCAGGTTCAAGATGGAAAAAAAAGCAGTATAATGTTTGGTAGCTTCACCGAAAATATGCAACCACTCCCAAGCTGCACTCCACATGAATACTGTTCCAGCCGCCTCAGAGAACTGTGGCTGGCTGGAATTTACTAGCTGTACTGAATTCCTCCATTGTGGCTCATAGTGCCCAGTGCCGGTCTCTGTCGAGCGCCATATCTATGAAGACGTGGTATAGTTCGCCTTGGTGCAGGGTTTGTTTTTTCACAGAGGGTCTGCCGGTTAAAGATCTCTTTGACAGAAGCTCTGCCTTTGTGGAAACCAGCCCGCTCTTCACCAGTACTGTGGCTGAAATCTACTCATAATATTTTGAACTTTCCTCTACTGGCACAGTGGCTCAAACTAATTGTGCAATTGTTCTGGCAGTGGTGGTGGAGATGTTCTTTCTTGGTAAAGGTGACATTAAATGATTACGTCTGCAGTGTGGGCCACTCGCTAGCGTGCTGGACTGTTTGGAGATGGCAGTATCATAGGGGTTTATTGCTTCTCTGACATGTTTCAAGAGTTCTGCATTTCAGTGACTTCACTGCTCTACTACTTCAAGGAGTACTGGAAAGTCATCCCTATTTAATGAATTTCGTACTATTAGCACACTTGGATCTCCTTTGCACTTTCTCTCAAATCTATTCTCACTTGACATTTTAATCTTCAAGAGTTCTGAAATTTCAGTGACTTTCTGCTCTGCTTCAAAGGTCTGGATCCTTCGTTCTCACTCAGCGTCAACTTTTTTAAAAGGGTACTGGAAGTCATCCCTATTTAAATGATTTCGTACTATTAGCACACATGGATCTCTTCTCTGCACTTTTCTCTCTTTCTCTCTATCTCTTCTCTCTCCTCAGCTCTCTTCTCTCTCTCTTTCTCTCTCTCCTCTCTTGAATCGCCTGGCATCGTGATCTCCTTTCTCTCATCATCTTTCTCATTATTCATCATCATCATTTTAATCTTAATTTGATTGTAGACTTTACGGCAATAACCAGTACAACTTTTTAAAAGTTTAAAGAAGAAGAATGAAATGTGTCGTTATATCTAAATGAGTCTCAATATCTTCATAGCGCTGATTCATGAAATTCTTCTCTGTATTTTCATTTTCGGATCGATTTTTAACAGCGCCGTGTTTCTCCTTTCTTTCCTCTTCTTATGCGATTTTAAGTCGCTTTCAGTTTTACACATTTCTAAGGTATGTATGTGATCCTTAGTTTTGATTTCCATCAAGTGATTCCGAAGAACTCTGCGGATTTTTGAGGCCACATTTAGTTGATGTTGTTTGTGAGGGCTTTAAAATCTTTTTCAGGCAGTAGTAGGGGGCGACTTTTTCCTCTTTTGGCTGCTTGGAATGGATCAGCGATGTCACGATCTTTACATTATTGATACAGAGTTTGATGCTGCTGTTTTATACTCTTTACCTCTCCTTCAAACCCTTCACCCTACTTAAAAAACTCATTACGACAAGGCCAGGGCCGCTTTCTATCTCCCACACTTCTTTAAAAAATCCTGAACTGGATCTTGACTGCTGTGCTGGAAGAACACGTCGGCATAGTGAGCATTGGAGGAAGAACCGACCTGAAGCTTAGCTTCATGGATGACATTAATGGTCTGGCAGCATAGTGAGCATTGAAGGAAGAACCGACCTGAAGCTTAGCTTCATGGATGACATTAATGGTCTGGCAGCATAGTGAGCATTGAAGGAAGAACCGACCTGAAGCTTAGCTTCATAGATGACATTAATGGTCTGGCAGGCAGAGAACAAATATTCACCAAGAGTACATGAAACATCAGTAAGTTTATGGTGGTAGAATCAGTGACAAGAAGATAATGTTGTTTGTCTGCCACAACACTAATATCGCCATGGATATAACTGTCACTACGCAGAAACTAGGATCTGTTTGTCTGCCACAACACTGATATCGCCATGGATATAACTGTCAACAGGCAGAAACTGGGATGTGCTCAGTCGGCCGCCTTCCTGAGATCCATCGTTACAATGGAGGGATCTGAAAAAAAGTTTCTCACAAGAGCAAAAATATCGGGGACTGTCTAGACTGAAACCTGTGTACGACGGCAAATAACATCTCCATCAGACACAAGATCATGCTCCTAGACTGAAAACTATGTACAAGGGCAAATAACATCTCCATCAGACACAAGATCATGCTCCTAGACTGAAACCTATGTACGAGGGCAAATAACATCTCCATCAGACACAAGATCATGCTCCCAGACTGAAACCTATGTACGAGGGCAAATAACATCTCCATCAGACACAAGATCATGCTCCCAGACTGAAACCTATGTACGAGGGCAAATAAATCTCCATCAGACACACGATCATGCTCCCAGACTGAAACCTATGTACGAGGGCAAATAAAATCTCCATCAGACACAAGATCATGCTCCCAGACTGAAACCTATGTACGAGGGCAAATAACATCTCCATCAGACACAAGATCATGCTCCCAGACTGAAACCTATGTACGAGGGCAAATAACATCTCCATCAGACACACGATCATGCTCCCAGACTGAAACCTATGTACGAGGGCAAATAACATCTCCATCAGACACACGATCATGCTCCCAGACTGAAACCTATGTACGAGAGCAAATAACATCTCCATCAGACACAAGATCATGCTCCCAGACTGAAACCTATGTACGAGGGCAAATAACATCTCCATCAGACACAAGATCATGCTCCCAGACTGAAACCTATGTACGAGGGCAAATAACATCTCCATCAGACACAAGATCATGCTCCCAGACTGAAACCTATGTACGAGGGCAAATAACATCTCCATCAGACACAAGATCATGCTCCCAGACTGAAACCTATGTACGAGGGCAAATACATCTCCATCAGACACAAGATCATGCTCCCAGACTGAAACCTATGTACGAGGGGCAAATAACATCTCCATCAGACACACGATCATGCTCCCAGACTGAAACCTATGTACGAGGGCAAATAACATCTCCATCAGACACACGATCATGCTCCCAGACTGAAACCTATGTACGAGAGCAAATAACATCTCCATCAGACACAAGATCATGCTCCCAGACTGAAACCTATGTACGAGGCAAATAACATCTCCATCAGACACAAGATCATGCTCCCAGACTGAAACCTATGTACGAGGGCAAATAACATCTCCATCAGACACAAGATCATGCTCCCAGACTGAAACCTATGTACGAGGGCAAATAACATCTCCATCAGACACAAGATCATGCTCCCAGACTGAAACCTATGTACGAGGGCAAATAACATCTCCATCAGACACAAGATCATGCTCCCAGACTGAAACCTATGTACGAGGGCGAATAACATCTCCATCAGACACAAGATCATACTCCTAGACTGAAACCTATGTACAAGGGCAAATAACATCTTCATCAGACACAAGATCATGCTCCCAGACTGAAACCTATGTTCGAGGGCAAATAACGTCTCCATCAGACACAAGATCATGCTCCTAGACTGAAACCTATGTACGAGGGCAAATAACATCTCCATCAGACACAAGATCATGCTCCCAGACTGAAACCTATGTACGAGGGCAAATAACATCTCCATCAGACACAAGATCATACTCCCAGACTGAAACCTATGTACAAGGGCGAATAACATCTCCATCAGACACAAGATCATGCTCCTAGACTGAAACCTATGTACAAGGGCAAATAACATCTTCATCAGACACAAGATCATGCTCCCAGACTGAAACCTATGTACGAGGGCAAATAACATCTCCATCAGACACAAGATCATGCTCCCAGACTGAAACCTATGTACAAGGGGAAAATAACATCTCCATCAGACACACGATCATGCTCCCAGACTGAAACCTATGTACGAGGGCAAATAACATCTCCATCAGACACAAGATCATGCTCCCAGACTGAAACCTATGTACGAGGGCAAATAACATCTCCATCAGACACAAGATCATGCTCCCAGACTGAAACCTATGTACGAGGGCAAATAACATCTCCATCAGACACAAGATCATGCTCCCAGACTGAGACCTATGTACGAGGGCAAATAACATCTCCATCAGACACACGATCATGCTCCCAGACTGAAACCTATGTACAAGGGCGAATAACATCTCCATCAGACACAAGATTATGCTCCAAGACTGAAACTTATGTACAAGGGCAAATAACATCTCCATCAGACACAAGATCATGCTCCCAGACTGAAACCTATGTTCGAGGGCAAATAACATCTCCATCAGACACAAGATCATGCTCCCAGACTGAAACCTATGTACAAGGGGAAATAACATCTCCATCAGACACACGATCATGCTCCCCAGACTGAAACCTATGTACGAGGGCAAATAACATCTCCATCAGACACACGATCATGCTCCCAGACTGAAACCTATGTACGAGGGCAAATAACATCCCCATCAGACACAAGATCATGCTCCCAGACTGAAACCTATGTACAAGGGCAAATAACATCCCCATCAGACACACGATCATGCTCCCAGACTGAAACCTATGTACAAGGGCAAATAACATCTCATCAGACACAAGATCATGCTCCCAGACTGAAACCTATGTACAAGGGCAAATAACATCTCCATCAGACACAAGATCATGCTCCCAGACTGAAACCTATGTACAAGGGCAAATAACATCTCCATCAGACACAAGATCATGCTCCCAGACTGAAACCTATGTACAAGGGGAAATAACATCTCCATCAGACACACGATCATGCTCCCAGACTGAAACCTATGTACAAGGGCAAATAACATCTCCATCAGACACAAGATCATGCTCCCAGACTGAAACCTATGTACAAGGGCAAATAACATCCCCATCAGACACAAGATCATGCTCCCAGACTGAAACCTATGTACGAGGCAAATAACATCTCCATCAGACACACGATCATGCTCCCAGACTGAAACCTATGTACGAGGGCAAATAACATCTCCATCAGACACACGATCATGCTCCACTGCATTGCTATATTCCACCTTTTTGTGTGCATGGAGGCTATGGGCCGTGACACTGGATCTGGAAAGAAGATGCCAAGCCATGGAAACGAAGTATTCCCTCAAAGGACTAAACATCAGATATTCTGAAAAAATCACAAATGATCAAGTATGCCAAGCCGTCGGGCAGCAAATTGGATCATCTGATCTGTTGATATCAGTGACAAAAAGCCGGATGGTATGGGCACGTTACAAGATCCAGTGGCCCCCCTCCAAGGAACATTTGTAGGAGAGAAACTAATTTGAAACAGACAATATAAAGAAAAAAAAAAAAAACAAGAAAGAAAGTAACGAGGGACTGACAACATGGGCAGGGCAATTATGTGCTTACATCCAGGCCGTAGCTCACAACGTACAAAACTGGAGGAGGATTCGTGAGGCCAGCAATGGCTCTTCACTGAATTATTGGAGAAGAAAAAGAAGAAGTCCTTCATTAATTTTTTTTTTTTTATTTTATTTTATTTTTTTTATGTCCAACCTCTGCGCCACCTCAGAGGCAGTGCACCCACGCCACTCATTCCCCGTCCACAGCCACAGCCCGGTCGACCCCGCCGCAGCCCCGGCACCGACAATCCACAGGGAGCAGTCAATGTCGAGTCGTCAAGTGGCAACCCACCGGAGGAGACACTGCACTGCCGCCGAGTCACTCAGTGGTGTTCAGTGGCGCCTGTTCTGATCTAACATACGCAGGACACCACCTACTAAGCCCCCTACTGACGACAATAATTGCTTAGTCGCGGAGCCGGCGCGAGTGAGCTCTCCCTCCGGAGGGCGCCACCACGTCCGTCCAACGACAGCCCCCATGGACCCGCCGATACCGTGACCCCGACGGAACCAAACCAAGGCCACAGACGTGGAGAGGACATCGAAATTGAGGTCACCATGAGAGCACGGCATGAAGGGCCACAGAATTTGAGACTTTTTTTTTTTTTTATGCTGATCGATGATGAGATGAGGATGATTAAGATGATGCTACGGATTTCCATTTTAGTCTGAGACTACATGACAGGGCTGTACTCTACGCTTCCTTTCATAATATATCCCGGCGTCAACCAGGCTCGAGAGATACAGGCACCTGCAGTGTTGGTCAGGAAATTTGAGCAACACTCTCAGAAACGCATCCATTAAGTGGATGAAATTCGACTGTGTGGTCCCAGTCTTCCCAACTGAGCCCGCAGCAAACTCAACTCTGGGTAAGAGCCGGTCGGGGCAGAAAAACCCACATGACTTCTGATGGGATTCGAAACCCACGACCTCCCAGCCGGGAGTCCGCGACGCTAACCACTTCGCCACGGCGGCTGGACCATGGCTAGTGTAAGGTACGGTCTGCTCTTTTTCTTATTCACTGTTGGCTGTGTTCTCATGCCACAATCCTGAGTTACATTAGTATGATAGATAATGTTGCCAGAGGTCTATGTAGCGGGGACAGGTGTTTGCGCCGGAGAATATAAGCAACAGGCAGTGCTGGACAAGTTTTACCATAGTTTGGCACAGACTTAGACAGCCCTTTGCCTGTTAAGTGGAAGGGTTTTTTGTTGTTGAATACTGGTGTGTATAGGAGTGCACAACGCATGCTACGATCGACTAACTTCCAACATTCAAATCTATCTCAAAGCAAGATGCTTCCCACCGTTTGTCTATTTGATTTTCAAAATTGTTATGAGGTTTTGCTGCAACTGTTGGTAATACAATCCACAGATTAATAACCCCGTTACTGAAAAAAAGTGTTCAAGGAAGTAGGTTTTTGTTTGCATTTTTTTTTGTCATAGAATGTCATGATTGATGTACTTAAGTAAATAGATTGTTCATAGTTTTCACATACGAGCGCCCAGCAAGACATGGGTACGTATGAGAACGCATGTATAGAGTCTTCTCTGCTGCTTTGTATTCTCTTTCAAACTTAAGTGTTGTAATCACTTGTACACCTCGTTCATGGTGGATTGACACCTTGTATGGCATCTTCGGCAGGTAGATGTTTGAGTGCTTGTGGCGTGAAACAATTACGAGGAATGTATGGTGCAACACTTTCAGCAATCACGGGCAACAAAGTGAGAGCCATTCCATCTCTGCGCTACCCCTGAGCTGGAACATGCTTAATTAAAACTGCTGTTTTGAACGAATTAACATGCAAACAACTAACAACCCCCTCGGTTCTTTGCCTTTAATTGGTAGTCGATCTCGTACGTCACGCAGTACGTGATTCAAGACTTTCAGGTTTATGATCATCATGTTTGTAAAATGTTGCTAACTGAGTTTGATCGAAACTTTAAAGTGAGCGTAAAGTCAAGAAAATGACAGACTTAACATGGTAAACCACTGACTATCAGACCGTAATCTTTTGAAAAGCATTTTATCCCAGTAAGTTCACATCGAACAATATAGTGGAAAAGAAAGAAATAAAATGGTAGAGAAAAACACAGACATATCAAACATAATGGTAATATTATTTTACATTTTTGAAGACAAAAGGTTATAACATCTTTATGTGGGGGAGAGAGAGAGAGAGAGAGAGAGAGAGAGAGAGAGAGAGAGAGAGAGAGAGAGAGAGAACATGAGACAAGCTGAGTGTATTATGAAAGTTTACATGTTTTGGTTTTTGATGGCCCTATGCAATGTCCAATGGGGCTATTTTGGGCGACGTAACAGTTCTAGGTAGCTATAATCATATTGATACTAATATAATGTACAATGTCATAATTATTCATAATTCAGTCTTGGTCTGCTGACATCGGCACACGTGGGTGCCACTTAAAAAGAAAGTCGTTATATACAATTGTTTTTTTTTTCGAGCAATATGCTCTTCTATCAGACTACAATCTTGTGAAGCTTGTGTGTTATTGCAAAGACCTTAGATTCTATCGTGATGGTTTCTAGTTTGTGCTGATGCAAGTCGTACAAGACAGAGGCAGACAAAAACAAATCTCAATAACAAAAAAATTCAACCAGTCTGGCTGCTTGCTCGTCGAATGAGTTTGTGAATGCCTGGAGACACTTTCAAAGCTTCTGGACTCCACGATCTCCACTTTTTCGATCAAAATTTGTCCAAAACTGTATCGAAACTGTATCTTGCTTGCTTTCTTCTGCAATGGATAAGTTACCTTCTCTTGGTCGGCGAGTCTTGCAATGCCATTGCGAATGCATGCTGTCTGGAGGTGTTAAATGGTGTATTCAGTCATCGTGCTGATGGTTACTTGTGGACTTAGGCATGGCGTTAGAAGAAGACATTGTCTGTTGAGGGGGTAAACTCGAGGCTTCAGCAACCATGCCCCTAAGGAGATTTCTGACATCCGTGGATCGTGGTCATTTTTCGGGGAGGAGAGGGGAGGGGGAGAGCTCCAAGACTGCATTTCCCGAAGGGAAGTGTTCCGAAGACTAGAGATGAATCGTTCTGTGAATCTGCAATGGCTGACACGATTTTAGGCAACGCCTACTAGTACTGAGCAACGCCCTCAGTTTAGGCAGTGCGGAGTCAAGACTCACCTGTTGCCCCTTTCCTTTTGCTGACAACTTGTTGCAACAGAGCAGCCGCAACAGAACTTATTAGAGCAGAGATGAGTGCGGCAACACACATCAACGTCACCTCACAGCCCTTCCCCCCCCCCCACTCCTTCCCTGCAACCACTTATACCAGGAGCAGAACTGCTGCCGTCTATTTGCCTCCTACCAAACTAGCGCATTGTCAGGCTAGTGTGCCGTGACACTGGCATCATTATAGTTTTTCTTTTTCTTTCTAGCTCCACTGTGATGTACTGTTCATCACATGCATACAACTGGATGAAACAGACCAGTCCACGCAGGAGTCCGACCTAGCGTTTCACTGACGTGCCACAGTCCTTTCCACCAGGGTCTAGTCTGGACAACACTGACCTCTTTGCCGCCCTTCAGTGAAGATCTGGTCCGGACCCTTCATGGCTCATGACAGAGTCTAAGTTAGATTCAAAATGAGGTGGCTGCACGCAGAAATGGAATCAAACGTAAAGGAAAATTTACTGCTCCACCAAACGGAAGAGACAAGCAATACTACAATGCTCCTTTAAGACGTGAAGTCACTGAAACGTGGTAGGGCTGCAGGCACTGACAACATCCCTGTGGGCCTCTAGAAACAGAGCAGATAAGGCAGCAATCCATACCATACCGCCATCTGCAGTGACATCCAGCACGTGTGAGTCTGGTCCACATCCTGGACACAATCACGTGCTCAAGAAGGAAAATTTCCCACACTATACCAGAAGTATCACAAGGTCAGCATTCTGAATCCTCTGCAACCACAATTCGCCTTGTGACTTGCCTAGTGATTTGCCTTTTAATTTGTCTTGTGATTTGCCTTTTGATTTGTCTTGTGATTTGTCTTGTGATTTGCCTTGTGATTTGTCTTGTGATTTGTTTGTCGCTTTCGTTCGGTGGAATAGAAAATTAACTTGTAAGTTTGATGGATTTTATTAAGGAAGTGAACACTGAATGTTCCTAGCTTCTAACCACTTTTCCTTTGGCCTTTGACCACCATTCAGTTTTGGTCATCCCCAGTCCTTGTCTGTTGGTCTGTGTGTGTCCTGTTATCTCTCTCTGATCTTGAGACTTTCTTTTGCAGAATCCATCGCCTCTTGAACTTTCCATTTTCTGCCTGTCTTCAGCTGGGGATTGATTGATTCTACCACCTTGTCTCCTGAGTCCTCCAGCATGTTTTGAAGTCTGATCTTCCCTGCTTTGTATTCTTCGAGAATGGATTTCAGTGGTAGTAGTTTCAGCTTTGCTTGGCGACAGTACAGCGCTATGTCAGTCAGACAGGGTGGGCACCAAGCCATTTCCTTGTGAACTTGTTGATTTTGGATTCCATTGCCTTGGTTTTCTTTTGCTCTTTGTGTGTCTTTCAGCGTATCATCATACCATCTTCCAAGGCTCTTGACTGGCTCTTCTGTAACTGTTGGAATGGCCTGGTTGGCAACACTGAAGACCACAGATTCGGCCACTTTTCCTTTCTCAGTGAGAGACTCCATGATTACTTTGGCTTGAACTTCATTCTGGATGAGGCAACTATGTCATCCAGCCTCTCCAGCACATGACGTGTCTCGTCTTCTCTGGATGAAATCACTGTAGTGTCATCCATGAAGGCCTTGAGAAGGGACGTCTTGTATCCTTTCGCCAAGGTCTGTTTGTCTTGCGTTGCTTGTTGCTGCTTTCAAGATGACTTCCATTGCCAACACGAACAGTATTGGGGAAATTGCACAGCCCATTGCAATGCCCACTTCCAAGTTGATCCAATCTGTTGTGTACTCCTTGGTAGAGAACCGCATTGAGAAGCCATTGAAGTACTTCTTGAGCATGTCGCGGATGTTCTTTGGCACATGGTACATCTCAAGAGCCAACTGTATCATCTCATGGGGTACAGATCCATATGCGTTTGCCAGATCAAGCCACACTACGTCCAGGTCTCTCTTTTCTGTTTTTGCTCTTTGGATTGCGTCCCAGATCATTGTGGCGTGTTCTACACAGCCAGCCACGCCTGGGATGCCACCTTTCTGGACTGACACATCCAAGTACTTGTTTTCCATGAGGTACTTGGTCAGCCTTGCTGCCATGACAGAGAAGAAGATTTTCCCTTCGACGTTCAGTAGTGATATTGGCCTGAACTGGCTGATGTCACTTGAGTTTTGCTCTTTGGGGATGTACACACCATCTGCCGTCATCCACTGGCCGCTGATCTTCTGGTTTTCTCCAAGCTGATCGCAGCAGCCTGTGGAGCCACTCCAGCACCTTGGGACATTTCTTGTACAGCTGGTAGGTATATTCCGTTTGGCCCTGGTGATGATTTGGCTCTGGCTTTGTCGACCACCTTCTTGATTTCCGCAACGTTGGAGGCTTGTCATTGAACTGTTCCTCAGGGTTGGTTGGGCCACACCAGACCTTGAATGTCGAGTGGTGCTTTGCTCTGTGAATCAGAGTATGTTTTCCTCAGGTGCTGCTCAAGAACTCCTTAGAAAGAAGAAGCGCTCTCTTGTGTCTTCTTCTTTTTGCTCTTCCTCTTCCTCGCAGATTCTGCTTTGCTGAGGGGGCGCTGTTTTGCTTTCAGGTCTTCCCACAGTTTTTTCCAAGCCTTGTTTTTCAGCTGGCAGTGCGGTCTTCATTTGCTTCTTGAGGTTCTTCTTTTGGACCCTGATCTTGTCCATCTCTTCTTGGCGTCTGGATTTCTTTGGAGGTGTTTTCTCTTTGGGTAGTTTTGCTCCATAGGCGTCTCTACATGTGGCATACACAATGTCCCCATATGTGGCTAGTTTGTGTTCCAGGGTGCTTTTCCCTATCAGTGCATCGAGTCTTTGGACGATTTTTGCATCCAGTTTCTCCCAATCTTCAGTCTCGTTTGCTCGTGGCAGGTTGAGTTTCAGGCGCCTGGCATCGAGGGCCTGTGCAAATTCCTCATCCGAACCAACAGCGTGGATGTCCTTGGCACTGTGGTTTAAATCCTGGCCTTGGTCTTCCGACGTCTTAGCTGCTGATGCAGTGCGCTGCTGCTCATTCAGATGAGTCTTCACACATCCCATCTTTGTTCTGTGGATCGTCATGCCACGGGTGGTAGCGAAACGCTGTGTGTGTGTGTGTGCAGCGTGCGTGTGTGTGCGCGCGCGTGCGTGAGTGTGTGCGTGCGAGCGTGCGCGCGCGCGCGCGCGCGCGCGCGCGTGTGTGTGTGTGTTGCTTCTGAATTGCTGTGTATATACATGTCGTGCATGCCTCCCCACTTTCACGGCTATTTGGTGTTGGAAGGGGACACGCATCACCAGGTATTATTTCTATTTTCACCTGCTGAGGAAGCTCGTGGCCCGGGAACTTTAATGATGAAGCAGAGAAAAAAAAAACGGGGATGTCATTTCACGGGGTAACTAGCTGTGAGTGTGGGTGGAAGGGGGAGAGGTGGACAAAGACATATGGAGAAAGAGATGAGGGAAGAGAGAGAGAGAGAGAGAGGGGGGAATTTGAAGGAATGGGGTGGTTGAGGGTGCTGGAGGGGTGAGGTAGGGGTGGGGGCGGATGTGCGATACGTGGTTATTGTGACGTGATGTGTGGAGGCTAGGGAAAGAAGAGTGGGGGTGGGGGGGGGGGTGGGATTAGAGAGTGAGAATATCTGTGACTTGCTTTCATGAGTTGATGACTGGCTACCTGACTTCATTCTTGTCACTACAGTCCCCTGAGGAAGACTTTGATGAGGTGGAGACATTGGGGGAAATGTGTTAATCGGTTGTTTTGATCTCTATTTTATGTGCGTGATATATTTTGCTTATGTATTTTGCTTGCTGTGCTGAGGATGTGCTGACTGGTGATACAAATAACTGTGTGAGTCAGTGGGTTTGGTGTAGAGATGTTTGGCGGAGGCCACCCTTTAGCTTAATAATCAAAATACCCACAAAAGATGTTTCTTCTCTGGATCAGTTCATCGCAAATTTTAATGGTCTTATGGACTGAATTGAGATGTTGAAATTGTTCAATTCGTCATTTGTTTTTATTCATAAAAACAAACAGAAATGTCATCCAAAACTCTCTCCCATTGATCAACAGAGATGGTTCCTGGGTTGTGCTCAAGTATTTTCTCTTCCAGCCAGCACATGAACACATTTGGCACCACCGGTGCCATAGGCGTTCCTATGTCAGTACTCTGTACTCGCTGTAAATATTTGTCCTCAAACAGCATCGTGGCTAACATGTGAGGTACGGCGTCAATGATTTATGCTATCGAAGTGTTTCCAACAGCTTTGACTGGGGTATGTTTGTATAAAGTCTGCAGGCGCCAAGACTGCCAAATGTAATGTTCCGCTTTGGCCCACATCCACATTCCACTCGTGACAGACGTTTTAACATGTGAGTGCTATCTTCAAAATGAGAGCCACCTACCTGCTTGTCGGGATATTTTCTCTGTACGGGCCGTCCACATCTACAGCACTTTGCTGCAGTGACGGGCATACCAGGAAAGGTTCCCCGTTCTCAGACTGTTACATGCTGAGGGGGGTCGCTAGGCTGCTCCTGGACTTGCCCGGGAGTCCGCCATGCACGAAGCTCCAAGGACCAGTGTGTGTGTGTGTGTGTGGTTTGTGTGTTGTCATTCTTTATTACCTTTGTCTTTGCTCTTCTGCCCTTCCCTTCTGCGCTGAAGTTTTAATTACCGACCTTTACTAAAAAAAAATAATAAACAGAGAGAGAGAGAGAGAGAGAGAGAGAGAGAGAGAGAGAGAGAGAGAGAGAGTCCCTCTGGTGCCGAACGAGTTCGATCAACGCCACAACAAATACAAAGGTTGGTAAAGCCAGCTGCAGACTTGTAACTCCTCCCACAGCTGCGACCTCGTTGATCTCAGAAAGAACACGAGCTCAGAAAAACTGTCCGCTGTATGCTTGGCCTTGCAGAGTGTACACACTCGGATATCCTGTGTGCCCCGTTTGTGACAAGGTTTCCGTTCAATAGAACGAGTTCACGGGCATACGTGAAGATCGTAGGAAGAGACCTATGTCATATTTCACTCCAGCTGGAGTTCACAGACTGTGCACTTTTCAGTGTAGTCCCCGTAGCCCCAGCTGGTCTTTCACTGTCTTTTGGATTCTTTTGGGTCTTTTTCTTTGAACTTCTGTATAGTCGCCTGTCTCTGCTTTCTCGCAAGCCATAGAGCACCACTCCATTTCTGTTGATTCAAGCCCTCGTCTGCTGCTTCGCCTCTTCCTCGTTCACGCCCTCCCGAGCTTTCCGTGTTCAATGAGTCTTCATTTTGGACCGGATAGGATGTTACCACCCAGTCTCCAGAGTCTTCAAACTTTTTTTTTTGTGGATAACATGTTGTCAAATGTTCAAGTTGACACTCAAGAGCAACTGTTTTAAGTTAATGGTAGCGTTAGGTTTTCTCGCCAACAATAGAACGCAAGGTCAGTGACAAAATGTGGGAGCCAGGCCATCTGGTTTATGTGCGGGCTGATTTTAACTATTGATTGTACTGTGTTAGTGTTGAATCATATGTTACTAGAGGCTGGAGGAACTATGGGGACACCCATCAACTGCAGACAACGGACTGCGTATATGCCAAGGAGGTCACATACTTCTTTTATCTTTTTTTGTCCGTTTGCTTGGTTCAAACTTTAGAAAGGTTGCGTTTCTAACAGGCAAAGTTCTAGAGTAATAACAGTTATGAAGGTGGTGGAGGGAAAAGAAAAGTAGTTAAGGTGTCTGGAACATGTGCATATTCATTGCAAAATCAATGCCATAATGTTGTCATTACGCCCAGACGCGTTGTGCCAGCTCAACAACCGAAACGAATATGGTCTTGCCAAATATCCAACGAGCTACAGGAAGTTAAGGTTGCTAGAAACATTGAGCTGATCTCACGATGGATCCCTAGGAAAGATCATCATCTAAATGCATGCGACGTCTGTATAAAACAAAGCAGACAGCGTGAAAACACATAAAAGATATATCTCATTAGCAATATCAAGCCTTGTCTCATCAGCAGTATCAAGATTCTTTGCAGTTATGAGACTTTCTTCAGTACTTGTACATTCACTTACCCATACTTTTACTTACGCAAAATCATTTCAATCAGATCTTCTTTCCTCACACATTTCACAACTACAGAACTTGTAGGTTTCGAGTGTATGCTTGTAGATGTCTCTTCGTATGTGTTGTTTTGTAATGCAGTTACTGAGGACCAAACCTGGTTCTGAAATGTTAGAAAGTTGAATGGGTTGCTGTATGATGCTGCACGCAGGCGCGGCTTCCAGAGCAGAGTGAATTAGTTTCGATACGGAGTGTGTGTGGTGTGTGTGTGTGTGTGTGTGTGCGTGCGTGCGTGCGTGCGTGCGTGCGTGCGTGCGTGCGTGCGTGCGTGCGTGCGTGCGTGCGTGCGTGCGTGCGTGTGTGTGTGTGTGTGTGTGTGTGTGTGTGTACGTGCGTGCACGCGCGCATGATTAGTATTTACCACGGATTTGTTTTTTGGACGAAGCCCTGAATGAGAAATCGAGTAAAACAAATGTAGTGCTACAGTATTTGCCCGCTTTAAAGGGGCTGAAGCAAATATGGATCGGAACGCATCAGAACTTTCAACTGACAAGACGATTCAAAGGTGTTCAGGGGTTTTCGATGTTCGCTTGGTAGGGTGGTTAAGCGTTCAGGTTTGAGTTCCCTAAGTGGACGTTGATTTCTTTTATGAATTATTTTGTTTTTACTTGATCATAGATCACAAAGTCCTGAAGACCATCGGTATCAACGCCACCATCATGAGGTCAGTGTGTCCAGGTATGGAGTACTTCATGAATCAAGATAGAACTAAGGGCATAATCCTGCAAGCTAATGTTACAGACTGCAACAGTGACATCCCACCCTTCACAGCGCACCTGGGAGTTGTGTATGGTGTGTGTCATGATGCCTCTACTTTCTGTAATATGCATGTAGAGGTTGAGCAAAATATGCATATCGGTGTTGTAGTCCAACGTTTGGCCTATGACTGGTGTAACAGAAGCCATTGGGAAACAGAGGGGAATCGTGAGCACTGTAGAGCACTGTCTGTGAAATGTTGTTGCTTTACCCCAGATCAATTCTCTGCCATTTCAACTCATAACCACTACAAGTAAGTCATCAAAACAATCCTTTAGTCAATATTAGTTTCAACAGTCTTGATCGTCTGACGTTTATTGTCCAAAAGATATCAGACTTTTCTGGATTTGTATATTTGCCATGTGTTAGTTATGCGCCGTTTAGTCACGAAGTGAAAGGAAGAACAGGACATGTCATCATAATTAGTATACAGAAGTCATTGGCGCCTGAAGTTTGCAGAAGAGGTATATTTAACTTAAAATTCAAATATCGAACAACGAACTCGGTCAAACAAAATAGTGAGCGGTTTGTGTGTGGATAACTTTACACCAGCTCTGGTATTTCCCACAACCTGTCTTGGAATTCATCGCACGTCTTATAACTCTGCCGCCGAAAGCTATCTGAAATTGTACTATTCTGCACTGCGCGTGGGTCACCAGCCCGAAAAACTGCCCGG
Source organism: Conus betulinus (assembly GCA_016801955.1). NCBI lineage: Eukaryota > Metazoa > Mollusca > Gastropoda > Neogastropoda > Conidae > Conus > Conus betulinus. Next base: position 23,576 of record JADBJO010014531.1, read on the forward strand.
TGATGTGTACAACTGTTCTGTGTCATACTATTCTGAATTTCAGGATCATGTGGACTGCAATTTGAGGTCAGAGTGTGAAAGTGGTGGAGATGAAACCGAGCACTGTTATTATGGCGGTCCGGGCTTCAGGATCTGGTCGCTTCACACAACAAATGCTTCAAACTATTACTGGCACTGAGCTTCGGATATTTTTCTTTCTTTGATCACCAGTGCAGAGCCGTTGGAGGAACATTGGCTTCAATAAAACGAGAAAGGAGAAAGATGACGCACTACACATTTTAAAACACCATGTTACATTTGATATGTATTTTGGCTATACATCCGGTTGGTACAATGTGCCTTTTATATATAGCAAATTTCATAAATGGTCTGATAACACGCTTATCTACAATATAAATCATATTCGTATCATGGGAAAGTTCCGTCATTCAAGATTTGTTAAATATGGCACGCTTGCGGAAATGCAAATCCGAACACTTGAAATGTATTCGAGGTATATAAGGTTACCTCAAAAATTCTCCTTTCTCTGTGAAACTGCCAACCAGTTATCCGCAATTCTTCCTTCGCAAGTGTTGTTTCTTCGTTTCCATGTTCTTAAATTCATCTTTGTGCAAACTCGACAGTCTTTATTTGTACGTGAAGATAAGCACTTAACTCATACATACATTTTGACTTCTGAACTCACGAACAACAGTGGCACAATATGGTATTCCAAGATTCCTACCTTCGTAAACCGCAGCTATAGGCAGATGTCTTTTTCAGCTCCTCGAAAGATGATGAATAGAGACAGATATTCAATGTTTTTATGCAACGACTTTGAAACAACTATACATCACACATTTGTTTGTGACCTTAGGCGGAACTGTCCAGATCACAGCGACGAGGCGTTTTGCGTGCACGTTCCTTGTCATGCGTTTTTTTGTGCTCTAACGGTCAGTGCGCATTGCTAAGTCAACGTTGTAACGAATATTCCGATTGTCAGGATGATTCTGATGAAGTCGATTGTCCAAAAGAACAAGTGATCTACCATCTGCCAGAACGGACAATCGAAAGGGAGAAGCTGTACATCAATTTAGATGGCACTGGCGATTTCACTCAACAAGTAATGAGAGTCGCGGAGGAGTGCCCTGACACTCACTATGGGTGCACTAGCGAGTGGCTGTACTGTTTGCCTGTCTACACTCGCTGCAATGGGTTTTCAGACTGCGTCAATGGGGAAGACGAGCAGGACTGTGAGAAGGCTGTGTGCCAGTATTTCTACCGGTGTAAAGAGTCCGCAGTTTGTTTGCATGAAGATCATCTGTGTGATGGTTTAGGGCAGTGTCCAGACCGAGATGATGAAATCCTGTGCAACATGCTCTGTCCTAAAGGTTGCCATTGTCAAGGTCATTCTTTTACATGTCATAGACCTTTCCCCTCTAACCTCTACCCCCAGGTTCGCAACGTGGACGCATCAGGCTCGAAAATGTCAATGGTTCATTTCGAATCAAATGCATATCTGATTCATCTGAATTTGTCATTTTGTTCTCTAGGAAATATTTCAGGTGTAAACCTGGTTAAATTTACAAGGTATTTGATCTTGCGTACAACCAGCTTGAGTCTCTTGATACGGCTATTTTCACTGAACTGCCTCATTTGAAAACTCTGTTCTTATCCACCAATCCTGTAGGGAAGGTGACAAGTGAAGTGCCAAAGCGTATTCATTATTTTCTGGTACGAATGGACATTTCAAACACCGAACTCAGTATACTTCATGATGGAGTGTCTCTGTATTTACCTTGTCTTCAATATTTCAATGTATCGTTTTCTGGCATGAAGACAATTGGACTAATGGGCGTTAAAAGTATGCCCCAGTTAATCGAAGTAGATATCACTGGGAATCCAGTCAACCATTTTCCTTTAGATCTTTTTTCAAGGTCCTTTCGTCTTCAAAAGATTTTCTCTTCAGATTACAGATTTTGCTGTGAAAATATTTTCCCCGAGAATTCCAGTGAAAAGATTTGTTCAGCAGATCAAGCTGTACTTCCTTCGTGTTCAAAGTTGATACCATCTTACCTGTACCTGGCTTTCTTTTGGTTTGCGAGTTTATCGGCTATCATGGGAAATGTGCTCTGCTTTTTCATTTCATTTCTTATCAAAGATGTGTTTGAAAGCAAATTTGTATTGACCCTCGCACATTTGCACGTTGCTGATATATTCATGGGAGCTCACACCAGCATCATACTGTGGGCCAACAACAAATTTTATGGTAGATATATTGAATTTGAAGAAAGCTGGACCGAAAGTGTAACCTGTAAGGTGACTAGTTTTCTTTTTATTTTATCTAGTGAGGTGTCCGTTTTTGTTATCTTTTTCATCACTTTGGATCACATTCTTGTTCTATGCTTCCACAGATAGCTTGGGAAGTTTAATCCACTTTCAACCGCTTTAAGCTGCACAGCGATATGGATTGGTGGAACCTTATTGTCTCTAGTACCGCTGCTTCCTGGACTGTCTCACTGGGGCCTCTCTGGCAGTCGGGGCTGTACAGAATGGCTCTGTTTCAACGCTACAAGTCCCACCAAGAATTCAGGTGGTTCAAAGTAGTTGTTGCAATAAACTGTACAGTCTGCTTATTGTTTGCAGGTTGTCACATTGTCATTTACACTCGAACACCGAAACATAGAATCATATTAGACCCCGCGAGTCAATAATCTTATTCTTCAGTCCCTTTAATCAGGATGCTGGCTGCCGTCAATGCGATTTCTTGGCTTCTGTTTGGTTGATTATGAAGATGTCGACCGATGGTGTTTTATCATCAAACAAACTGCACGACACCATGGTTGTGTTTGTGTTACCACTCACTTCAGCTCTTAACCATTGACGTGCATGTGGATCGTAGCCTCTCAACCACTAGCCATAGGGCGGGGACAAGAAGTTGTTCAAAGTGTTG
>JADBJO010014531.1:30091-35091 GCA_016801955.1 Conus betulinus
CTTTAAGTATGAAATTCAAATACACATGTATGGTTACTGTAAAAAAAACCCTATTTTCAGAAAAAAAGCTAAAGAAATATGATGCAAATGAACATATAACAACTGGAGATTCCTGTTCATCCGCACAACCATAACTCGATTTTGGAAGCAGTTGTCAGTATTCTTGTTTGTCATTTCTCTTCAGTTGTTTAAAATTAATGTCATATACAATTTGCAAAATGAATCTATGACCTTCCATTCATATGTGGATACCGTCCATGTATCTGTCTGTCTGTTTGTCCATCTACCTTTCTGTTTTCAAAGTCTTTTTTCTTCATTTTTTTTGTTGGATTTTTTTAAGGTTTCATGAAACGGGTGTCACGCCCATATGTGTCAAAATTCCGCGGTTATCATCACACAAGGAAACTGGTTACTGACAAGATCTGTTAAAGCTGCTCATCATTTTCAGCTTATCATCTGGTCAGCATGGGATTCCAACCATTTCATCAATTTTGCGTTGCTAGACTCTCTGCGTCTTTCAGCCAAAGTGTTGAACGTATACATGAACGGGTTAACTGAAGAGTTCAACGGTAAGATGAAAATGGCCAGGGCCACGTTCACTTCTCCAGGAATGGAAGTGCCAGCCAGTGCCAAAAGTCCACACATTCCTATGGGAAACCAGCACAGGAAATCTGTTACTGCGACAGTAATCAGCCGTCGAGCTATGGTTATATCCCTTGTCATTTTTGTCGTGTCGGTTTGAATGCATTGGTCTGTACAGACCAATAGACGAGGGCCTGTCCTGCAGCGATACAAAGAAACAGAATGAAATTAAAAACTATCAAAACGCTGAAGGAATAAACTTTACCTTTGAAACCATATCTCGTTACTGGCAATGGGATGCAAATGCCTGTCTGGCTATAGAACTCCCAGTGTGACGTCACGGGCAGTAACGGTGCCAAAGCTAAAAACCAACCAACCAACCAAGTCAACAGACAAGCCACTGCTGCAGACTTTCTGTCAAATCGAACTGTGGTGAATGGAAAGTGAAGAACGATGAAGCGATCCAAAGTGATGACACAGATGGTCAGAGCTGACACTTCACTGGACAGCAAAGACAGAACACCTGCCACTTTACAGGGTACACTGGTTTTCCATGTGTCATCATAATGGAGGTATTTACCACGGAAGGTTGCATCAGCTGCCCCAATGATAGCGATGTAGACACCCATCAGAAAGTCAGCCAAGGTAAGGTTGGTGACAAACAGGCTAAAACTGCTGTATGAACTCCGGTTCCTCTTAAACAAACGTACACTGAAAGTAAAGACATTACCAGTCACTGACAGACAGGCTCAGCCACAGAAACACACGGTATGTCCATGACTGTAATAGATCGTTACATGACGAAAGTTCGCTTTTTGGAGCATAGCAAGATGAGTCAAAGTTATAGGGGAGTATTTCATCGCAACAGAGCTTAAAATTTTCTGTGGCGATAAGTTCTAAATGAAACAGGTCTTGAAAAATATTCAGTTGAAATGTTTTCACGGGGGTGCCACCCCATGTACAGTTTTGACAGCTGCTGAGTGGAGTGAAAGACGTTTGGACTGATTGTGTGGATGCAAGTAAAATTCAAATCCAGTTCTTGCAGTCCAGAAAAGAGTGAGAAAGGTCCTGTTTCTAACACGGTCAGGGATGTGTATGACAGATGCAATGTTCTGAGTGTGCGTTGCTGCTCATCTGTCGTCAGACCACCAGAGAATGACACCAGCGGGTTATTGGACAGGGACAGAATTTGCAGATTTTCTAACCCAAGGAAACGTGTCGCATTGATATGTCTGAAGTTATTGCCACTGATGTCAAGAATCCTTAAATTAACAACGTAGAGGCTAGGTAAATGGGTTAAAGAACAGTTGGCAAGTATCAAATGCAAAAGGCGATCGTGGTTATTCACATCAGAGAGGGTCATACCCGACCCTGTGGCATTCAAATAGCGCAGTTCAGTGAAAAGCGTAATGAGGAAACGGTTGACAGCACCAAAATGCGTGACCTTGACACAGACAGTCGACAGGGCAGGTCGAGTCACACAGCAACTCATCATCACGCAGTGGACAGTGAGGCCAGCCATCACACAGGTGGTCACTGTGTACACAGATTGTTGACGCTCTGCACTTGAAAAATCCTGGGCATGTCAGGTCTTCACATCCTTCTTCATCCTGGTGGTCGGTACAGTCGTACATCCCATTGCATCGTGTGTAGACAGGCAGGCAGTCGTTGAACTCACCAGGACAACGATAGTGGCTGTCAGGACAAGGCTCTGTGGAATTCATTGGAATGGATGTGAACTTCCTTTTGCCATCAAAATCGATAAGAACAGGAGATGGAATCGATGTGTGCTGAATTTGTGTATTTTTGAAAGTTCTGCAGTTCTTCTCTCGTCTGATTCATCATGACACAGGGTCGTTTGATCACACACGCTGCTGTAAGGCACACACTGACCACTGGTGCATGTAAATGTATGGACACACTGCGGATAGCAACATAAGGACTCATCACTCTGGTCATGACAGTCAGGCAGGAAGTCACACACCAGGGTGTAGGACAGGGTAGTCACTCCATCACGGCATGTAAATGTGGGTGATACTGTGGCATGGTAATCCCAGACACAGCTCTGTTTATGTTTGATAGTTGATCTGGAAAACTACAAGGTGTGCTATCCTTCTTACAGACGTCACGTTGTTGAGAACCACACACTAGAAATGAATGTGTCCAGTGACCGCTAAGACACTTGATCATAGATATTTCTCCCATGGACCCAACGTGTGTGGTGGTCATGGAAAGTATCTTTGGTTGATAAAGGTGCTCTTCAGTTTTGTTTGGCCTAACTTCACACGCAAAACCTGAGAGAGAGTTGTAGTAGTCGCAGCCTAGCCATTCTACACATGCCAGAGAATTTTCAAAACCAAGAGGAGAGCCATTCGTAAGCAAGCATTTTTTATGCCCAGAATGTGCTAACACAGTACAAGACTTGTCGTCGTCTTCTAGCAAAAACGGACAAATACCTGGAAAGTAATTGTAATGAACAGACCGTTTACGCAAAATCTCATGTCTGTACATGGTTGGTGATAGAATGTCATTAACTGAAGGGCCAACCCAAAGTGTGTCTAGCCTTAATATATGTATTTTTGTTAAGTTTTTGACGGCAGCAAACCAATCATTCACACATGATGGAAAATGCATCTGCCCCCCTACTGACGCACACTTTTGATCCCCCAATGCTATCGCGTCTTGACCGCTACTACGGGGCGCCTTCACATGACCTTTGATGAATTTGTAGCAATTGTTACAAAGTGCCACCAACCCTTGGCACTCAGGACTGCTGAAGGGGCAGTGTTCTGTTTCATCCCCGTCCATCTTCACACTCTGTCTGATGGTTACAGGCCACGTGGTGATGGAAGCTGGCATAGTGATCCACAGAACAGTTCCACAAACCACCGGGTAACTTCTGAGGGGCCTCAGATTCGAGGAAGAAAGAAGAAGAACAGTTTAAATGAGTTTGGTTTTGTTCTGGTACCAGCGAATCGTTTTAGCAGGTCGATGGATACTTTGGTGGCCTGCACCACACGCATGAAATCAGATGTATAGTCCAAAACCCTTTTCCAGACGACATATGTTGACATTTTGAAATGACCAGCAGAATGTTCCGTGGAATGACGGGACAGAATAGCATCTGCAAAATGCAGCTCAGTATCTTTAAAGCTGACTACAACCGTATTTCCTTCTGGCACAGACACATTCCTCCGCAGAAAAGGCTGGTCAGAGAAACTTGTATTTGGTCCCACTGTGACGTATCCAGATGATGATGACGTCATAATCAGCAGCAGACCATCTGATTTCTTGTGCTCTTGAACAGACTGATAAACTGTGATGAAGTGGTGAATTCTAGTCTACTGACCACTACCAAAATAAGATGACATTAATTTGTCTTTGCTTTCTCGTTTGTTCCGTCATATAAAAGTCAAGTTCAAAAAGATTCTACCTAAACGGAATTTTACATCAGTAATATCAATTTGTTTGTATATAATTCTTCTGTTTTTGTTGTTGTAGTTGTCGTCGTCGTCGTCGTTGCTGTTATCGTTGTTGTTGCTGTAGATACACGTCAGATAAAAGTCCATGTGACAAGCGTGAGGCTTCCATTCTTAATAGGACTGGGATCAAACAGCCTAGCCTTGTCAGAGCCATTCTCTGGATGCCTGGAGTGCTGTCTGAAAGAGACTTCAGCACTGGAACTGAAATAGTTCTGTCAGTATTTTGTTAACAGCAAGTTTCTGAAAACTGCTTTGACTAAACTTCTTTACTGTTTTGTCTGATATATTGTCTGTTTAAGCTATTTTTGCATGTTGCTAGTGCATGTGTTGTTAAAATGCATGACAGAAAGCTTTTCTATAATAAGTGTGTATTTTTTTTTAAAAAACTAAAATCAAGCATGAAATGTGATATTTTCTAAAAACGCTAGAGTTGATAAGTGAGTATTTTTTTTTTAGAAATATTGATAAAAATTAAGTTATAATATGTTAAAAAAAATATCTCTGTGATTGCTAAAAACCATAGTCATATCTCCATGCATTCAATAGATATTGTCTGTTTTTTAGTTGCCTTCTTTTGCACGTTTTCCTGTCGCCGTTTTATATTTGTAATGTAAAAAAAAAAACAACTCAGATCCAGACATTTCATCAATTCATGAAGGACATTTACTTGCTAATTTAGTTCATATCTTGAAGGGATTCCACTCACATGGCATCCTGATTTGGAATGACTTTGGTTCAATATTGGGGCGAGGTCTGTGGCCTTAATCAATGTTAAATAACAATAAAAAGGTAAACAAGATATAAAACAAATCCATACAGGATAAAACAGCAGTAAGTACTTAAAATTAACACGTCAATAAAAAAAGGAGGGATAGAGAAAAGGGGGATGACACAAACCAACCTGTACGGAGTAAAACATTGCAAGAAGACATCAAA
>JADBJO010014531.1:42591-47240 GCA_016801955.1 Conus betulinus
TGTGGCATGAAAAGCCATCTGTCCACTGGATTTCCAGTTTCTTATCCACAACATGCCAACCATTGCCGTCTGCTTGACGAATGGCTGCAGTTGCCTTGTCTGCTTCATTCCAGACAAGCGCCTGGAAGTTGGCTCTTTTGACATGCATTCTCAATGAGTCTCTGCATGGTGGGAGCAGGCTCATGTCCACTCCGTTGTAGGTGTCCAACAGGACTGATGGAGTAGTTCCAAAGCGTTCGAGAAACTTCTGGTGCCTCAGTTTGTTTATATCAGTCACGGACCTCCCTCCATACAGAAGGCATGTGAATTGCTCAAGTTTTGCAAATAACTGAGCTGGAATTTCAGTAGATTTTCCCAACTGACTGAAAGTGGCAAGGAACTCTGGGTGTTGCTTTAAGAGTCTGAGAGCCACCAGCTTTCCTTTCTTCACAAAAGCACTGTTGTGTCACACCCTGTAAAGGAATGCAATGCCGGAAGCACAGAACAGACTTCAGCCCCAGTCTCTGTGATCACTCTTTTCAGATCAGTTAGTCGTCTTTTGTTGCCAACACCAGTGTCAGACAAGATTCTTTGCTTGATGCACTGTGAGAACTTCAGCAGAAGAACAAACACATCTGTGTCTGGAGATCTGACAGTGATGTTGCATCACTTGCTGACCTGGCAGCAATATGAAAGCAGTGCAGAATGAGTTTTGTATCTGCTTCCTCATGAGTGGACTTCAGCTCCTCCACTTCTTCTGAGAGTGTATTCTGTCCATTGACACTTGTGAGACGAACACATGTTTCCCCACAGGAGTAGAAGATCTGTCTGTTACAGAGTTTTGGAGCGTACTTGTCTTTTTTTTTTTTTTTCCATTCCTTCAGGAAAAATCTTGTGACATTCATTTTGTTCTCATCATTTGATAAGAACCCTTTCCATTCTCTGGGCACTTTCGTTGAAGATCCTTTGATCAAGTGGGTCTTTGCTGTTCCTCTTCTTGCTCTCTCAATGCTCTTGATTGATCGAGGAAAGTAGGAATCTGTGACAAAGTCCACACGTGGCGCCTTGGCGAGTTGCTCAAAGAGGCTCTCAGCCAGTTCCCCAAATGTACTTGGCAAAGCTACCTGTGCATGAAACAGGGCATTTCCATCAATGACACAGTTATTGGCTGCTTGATCAGGTCTTTCATTACAGTGGGAGTTAGCTACCAGGAAGTGGAGCAGTGTGGATTTGTCTGTCTTTGCAGGAGTCCCATCAGCTGCTGCTAGAGCCCATGGCACTGGACCCAGGGAATCCTGAGCACTCTTTCCAGACTGACCTGATGTTCTAATGCAAGAAGAACAAGCTGGCAAAACACGTTTCGTTCAGCTGTAACTTGCTTGGACTTCTTTTGCTTTTGCTGATGAAACTTTAACAGACTGGGCAATCTTTGAAAATGTCTTCAGGTTGAGTTTCTTGATTGGGTCATTGAAACTCTTAGTTTTTGCCACAAGTCTCTCCTGCACAAATGCTTGGTATGCTTCTTTCCCAACTTTGTCAGCATTGAGAAGGTCGTCCTCGACGTCTTTTGGTGCTGGTGCTCCTGAAGACAGACAGTAGAGCACAGCCTTGTCAACAACATCAAAGGGGTTGATGAAGTTGGTGATTGCCTGCATCACATTGTTTGTGTCCTGATAACTTTTCACGATCTCTGATGATCTCAGGTCTTTGTGTGATGAGTAGTCTTGGCTGTCCATGTTAGCCATTTCCAGTGCAGCCTGTTGATACCTTCCTCTGACGTGTCTCGTCGTGCACCATCTATAGTATGCAGCATGGTTTCTGCTGAAGCCAACAATGCCACTTTGTGACTTGGCATGTCGGTTTATTGTCTGTTCGATGGTGATGTCTACTGCATTTCTGGAAGAGGGAACAGCTGATCTGTCGACAGTGAATCCGCTGTTTTGAAGAAGTTGTTCTGCTCCAGTTTGGGATGTAGGCAGATTCAACATAGACTGCAAGTACACTGCTGTGTACCTGGCATAGCTCTGGTGACCATAGCTGAAAAATAGACTGCACATGTTCTCCAAAGTTGTAAGGTGAAGAGTCCAGTTGTTTTCTTTGGTGGCTCTTTCAAGCTGAAGAATGTGCCAAACTCTGTCCATGTAGTTCAACCAAAACTGGGCTGTTTTTCCAAGTTCTCCTTGTCTGACTTGCTTTCTGAAGCGTGACATGCGGGACAGTATCCTTTTGCAGCTGTCATTCGTGAGAGCTTCTGACAGTCTGTCTTCTGATGGATCCATGGAAAGGCGTAGAACCACTGCTCTTGCTTCTTCATCAAAAAAGTCCTCTCTGACGATTCAAATGTCTGTAGAAGAAGACGTTCAAGAGCTTCCAAGACAAGTTTGTGAACTCTAAGAGCTCTGTTGTAGTGCTTGCCAATCATGACTTTCTCTATTGACCCACTGGCACAAACACCTGACTCAACAAGAATTTCTTCGAATCCACTGCACCTCAGGCTTTTTCCCAAAGCACACATGTAGGCGCAAGTGAGGTGGAATGCGCCCATTCTGATGATGATGTTACCAAACTCTTGTGGGTTCTGCCACACAATGGAATAGGCTTTCTTTGCCACCGCCAGGTCAAATGTCACCATGGTATACTGCTGGCCCACCTGCTTGGAAGCTTCTTGCGATATGCGCAAGATATGCTGCACTGTTGCATTGTCAGTGACAGGAGCGAAGACAGGAGGCATATACTCCCCTGTTGATTCGTTGGAGCTGCTTTGTGCACTGCTTGCTGTGAGAGAAAACCCATCCAGCCCAAGATGGAACTGTCTGTGCACTATCCTTGGCCAGAGCCCTGCTGCACATCCACAGAATGTCAGATGACTTTTACAGATTCTTCCATGTGAGGTGCTTCTGTCAGTGTAACTGCTAAATTCGGTTCCCATTTGCTCTTTGCAAAGCACGGCTCAAGCACTGTTGATCTGCTTGCGACTGATCGATCTTTAGTTCTAGGCAAAGAAGCAGGAATTTTCAGCCAAGGCATCTGCACTGCCCTCTGCAACCTGCTGAATAATCAGTCCATGAGCAGTGTGTGTTGTGCCTGCGCCAGATGGGGTCTCTCTCATCATTCAAATCAAAATTGTCCCAACACAGATGTGTGTGACACATTCCTGTCTGGTCTGATTGATGGGGGAAGAACTGTCTCTCTGTCATCAATGTCCTTGCAGATTGCTGTTTCCAGCTCTAAGATGCACGAGTAGGAAGCACAGTTTCCGAAGCGATGGATCAGAGTGATCACTTCAGCACTCCCTGTGAGGTGCCGAAATGTCATGCCAAGAAGAAGATGCTTTGGCATCAGCCACTGACCTCTTGATGCAGCCTGACAAAGGTCTTGGGAAAAGGACTTGGCCAATCTTTGATTTCTTTCTGATGACTCCTGCCCTTTCTTTCCTGTAATGAGTACTGAAATAAACTCTTGGAGGTAAGGTGGTGGACTGATAGCATCACTCAGCAGAAAACTGGCTGAGGGAGGCCAGGGCATTGGCCGGGCTTCTCGCTGAGCACAGTGAATGATCCTGCGGAGAACTAAAGCTGCTTCCTCCAGCCTCTTGGAATCAGAGGCAGCAGTCTCAAATGCTGTCTCAACTGCTTGACCTTTGGGAACAACTGATGAATAGACGAGTTCACTTCTGTAATTAGGTTGCCAGAACTGTATTTGGTTGCCAAATTCTTTTTCCAGCTTGGACTTTAGCTTGCCTGTTCTGTAATTTTCATTGTAATGCTGGGGTGTGTTTTTCAAGCATGTATTGCTGATATTTTTCTCTTAACATGGTCATCCGTTCTACATTGCTTCCTTCAATAATGCTGTCCTTCACATATTGAACAATATGGTAGAATGCAGCTTTGTGTGCAGCTTGCTGTTCAACGGTTTGGGCATCTTTGATGGTTCTCTGGTTCTATCATCCTCTCTAGTGTATCTTTACGACAAGAGCTGTGATAATGTGCTTCTCGAGCAACCAAGTCAATGTCTTGCACCTTCAAAAGAATGTTTTGGTCTTGTTTTCTCTGGGCTGCTTCTTTAATAGAGTCCTCAGCTGTTTTTGTGACACATTTGACCAACCTTTCAACATGTCTTTTCTTTGTAATACGATTCTTATCACAAAAAAGCATTTGTCAGCAGGCAACAACACTCTGGTCGCCGTTGGGTTTGTTGCTCTTGGTTTCTTTGAGGAACTTGGTTCTCCCTCCTCGGGTGGATGCTTTCGTTTCAAAAGTCTGGAGATATTTGTAAAATTAGTGTAACGCCACCTGTGATAACCCTGTTGATGCGGAATGTATTCATCTGGTATCTGGGAACAAATGTCAGTCAACCGTTCACTTTCACTGCCATGTTTTTTTCTGACCTCAGCTGCCTCTTTGATTTTCCTGAAGTTACACTCAGAAAGCTGTCTTACTTTGCAGTCTCTTTTATTCTGCTGAAAGTGAATGATGCAGACTGGACCCACAGTCTTCGTTTTCTTTCCGGAAGCCCTGCTGGATTTCAGTGTCAGAGGTTTCTCATCTGCCATAACTGGATGCAGGTGAGATCACTGCAAACACACTACAGAAACCCGAATTAGAATGCTATCAAACTGATAAAATGGTTGAATTTGTAGAAATTGTCCTTTTTCTTATTAAAAACAGCCA
>JADBJO010014532.1:0-5000 GCA_016801955.1 Conus betulinus
GTCCATATTCTTCTCTTTCTCGCTCCACTCTACTCCGCTTCTCTTTTTTATACCTTTTTTTTCCCCATTTGTCTGCACCTTTTTTTTCCCCATTCAGACGAACCTGACAGTATTGGCAGAGGATGTAAAGCTAAAAGCCATCCACTCTTCACGTCCTCTGTCCTCAGCTCTGATGTCACACACCCTCACCGCCTCCCCCCCCCCCCCACCCCCCCCCCCCCCACCCCCCCCCCCCCCCCCCCCCCCTCCCCCCCCCCCCCCCCCCCCCCCCCCCCCCCCCCCCTCCCCTTCTACCCCATCAGCTCATTCCAGACTGTTCCAGACATTCCTCCTCCACCAATAACCTTTACTATGTGGACTCCTCGCATTTGTCTGTGCCCTGGATGTCCGTTGAGCTCTGGTTTACGAAAAAGGAAACAAATGAAGCTTCTTGTCATTGTGTCACACTACTTTTTACGAATACTACAAAAAGAAAAAAGTTTTTTTGTACAAAATTGCCGTTTCTGAAACAATCGATTTTTTTTATTTTTAAGCGTATCTGTTCATGAGATCCAGAGAGCGCACACACACACACACACACACACACACACACACACACACACAGAGAGAGAGAGAGAGAGAGAGAGAGAGAGAGAGAGAGAGAGAGAGAGAGATGTAGCCTGGTCCAAAAAAGAAATATCGTCTGTCTTGAGCCATTCTCCTGTCGAAAAGCCAGGCCGGAAAAAAAAAAAAAAAAAAAAAAAATGCCACTTGGGAACAAACGCTGCTCGACTTGTGGTCATAAAAGAGAGAGGGAAGAAAACTGTCGAATAAGAAGAATAAAGCTGTGCGGTGTCACAAACAAGAAATGCCCCTGCGCGAAGTCTGACCCCTACAGGATTGGGAGCACTGTTTCCGCTGAACTTTTTTTTTTTCTTTTTGTTCTTTACAGGAGCAATAGGTTGATATTTCAACAAAAAACATTTCTGTCTATAAAGAGTAGGTGTTTACATGTTCACAAAAAAGCACTGTCTCTGTTGAACATTGTTTTTTTTTGTTTGTTTGTTTGTTTTTGTTTTTTAAATTATTTTTCTTTACAAGAACAAGAGGTTCATATTTGAACAAAACATTTCTGTCTATAAAGAGTAGGTGTGTACATGTTCGGAAAAGAGCACTGTCTCTGTTGATTTTTTTTTCTTTACAGGAGCGAGGTTAATGATTTAAACAACAAAAAATTTCTGCTTGTAAACAGTAGGTGCTTACATATTCACAAAAAAACCTTGCGGCTTATTCTTCAACTTCACAGTTTTTGGGGGTGTCACTCGCTATAAACAGAAGCGTGCCCAAAAGGCTACCATAGCCAGCTATCTGATGGGGTTTCAGTAGGAGGCTGCTATTCAGAATCCGCATGACAACTAACATCCCTCTCAAATAGCCGGAATAGCTCAGTTGGTAGAGCGCCTGACTCGCAATCTTGGTGATCCTGGGGGTTGCGGGTTCGAACCTCTGCCGGGGCGTTTCGGTACAGGGGGATTTTTCCCTCGGAGTTAACATTGGTTCTGACTCCATTCCCATACAGTCCTTCGAATGAGACTATAAACCGAGGTTCCGTGTGTGAACGCACGCATAACATCTTGCACACACGTAAAATCCCATCACGAACATTCGGAAGAGTAGGCCAGTTTGGCCGTTGGTATGGATGACACGTTACACATAGCATACACCCTGAGTGAGAAATGGAAAGAATGAAGGAAGTAAGGAAAAAATGAGTGATCGATATGAACGATACTGACTGGATGACACGGGAAACGACTGAATGAAGCGCCAGCTGGCAGCTCTTCAGTCGGCACTACCCAGGTAGGCAGCCCGTTGTGTAAACGAGTGTTGATTGTAAAAGCGCTTAGAGCTTGGCGTCTGCGTGTGTGTGTGTGTGTGTGTGTGTGTGTGGAGAGAGAGAGAGAGAGAGAGAGAAACACCTCCTTGGAGTTTTATGAAAAACGATGGACAGCATACAAACTGAAAGAAACAACTTAATGCAGATCGTTCAATTATTAAGTCAAAACCACTACCATATGACAAATGTACGGAACCGCGTTTGAATCAAGAGTGCAGTTATTCGATTGATCATGTGTCTGTTTTCTCATCGCAAAATCAATGACATGGTTACTGTTTCAAAACGAGGTTTAGCACATACTGTTTCTACCAGCTCAGCTCGTGATTGTGACTGTAAATAATTATTCATCCTTTATTCCATCTGCCGGGCGTTTCCACGCAGGATTCTCAAAAGACACAACGTGCCTTCCAGACTGCCAATCAGCAAATCACAAAACGCGCACGTCAACACTGACTGGGGGAAATCAGTCTATTGTCTGGTTGGGCTTAGGTTGCTCTGACATAGAACACAAATCACAACGCGCACGTCAACACTGACTGGGGGCAATCAGTCTATTGTCTGGCTGAGCTTAGACTGCTCTGACATAGAACAAATGAGAGTAAAACGAAAAAGAAAGTGTTAACTTACAGGAGATAAACGACATATATCACAAGGGAGAGAGAAATCATGCGTGAAAGTGAGTGAGCAGCAGTTCTTGAGTGGAGGTATCCTGACGTATTGCTTTGGGTATGGCTTAGTAGGGGAGGGGTGGGTGGGTGCGTACGTGTGTGTCAGTGTGTGCGTGCGTGTGTGTGTGTGTGTGTGTGTGTGTGTGTGTGTGTGTGTGTGTGTGTGTGTGTGTGTGTGTGTGTGTGTGCGCGCGCGCGCGCGCGTTCATTTCTGACTGTTATTTCAGATTAAGTGCTGTTTACTTTTTTTGTCTCCATCAAGGGGCATAAATCCTCCGCCGATCGTCGTAGCTGCCCATCACATACCCACATCCAGGGTTGTCCTGCTGAAAACCCAGTGCTACTACTGGTCGACAGGAAACTGTGATTTCACAGTAATCTGTCGTCGGCAGCGGAATGAGCTGGGTGGCGTTGTCTTCTGTGTGTCCATGAAGGGCCAGGTAGTTGTGAACAACGCGCTATGAACATGTAGCAGGTGGATGCAGTGTCTCCTCTGGTGGGGAGGGTGAAAGGGGCGTCACAGGATGACCTGATATTGAGAGCTTGGTGTGGACTTCAGGTGCTGGACATCAGGCGGCCGAGTATGTGGGCAGTGTTTCCAAGGGGGCACGGAAGGTTACACAGCAAAATGAATAAATAGATAAACAACTGAATCAATCAATAAGTAAATGAATAAATAGAATAATGAATGCACAAATAAATAAATTAACAAAGAACAAAAACAAAGAAAGGTTTTGTGTTTATTGCATTTGTACTTATGCTGTCCAGAGTACGTTTCTTTACTTTCAGTTTTAGGCCCTTTTTTTTTTTTTTTTTTTTTTTTTCTGTCCCAACCTCTGCTCCTCAGAGGCAGTGCATCCACGCCGCTCATTCCAACACCCCGTCAACAGCCACAGCCTGGTCGGCCCCGCCGTAACCCCCGGCACCGGCAATCCACAGGGAGCAGTCAATGTCAAGTCGTCAAGAGGCAACCCACTGGAGGAGACACTGCACTGCTGCCGAGTCACTTCGGTGGTGTTCAAGTGGCGCCTGTTCTGATCTAACATACACAGGACACCACCTACTAAGCTCCCTAATGACGACAATAATTGCTTAGTCGCGGAGCCGGCGTGAGTGAGCTCTCCCTCCGGAGGGAGGGCGCCACCACGTCCGTCCAACGACAGTCCCCATGGACCCACCGATACCGGTGACCCCGACGAAACCAAACCAAGGCCACAGACGTGGAGAGGACATCGAAATTGAGGTCACCATGAGAGCAGGGCATGAAGGGCCACAGAATTTGAGACTTTTTTTTATGCTGATGAGGATGATTAAGATGATGCTACGGATTTCCATTTCGGTCTGAGACTACATGACAGGGCTGTACTCTACGCATCCTTTCATAATATATCCCGGCGTCAACCAGGCCTGAGAGATACAGGCACCTGCAGTGTTGGTCAGGAAAATTTGAGCAACACTCTCAGAAACGCATCCATTAAGTGGGTAAAACTCGAGTGTGTGGTCCCAGTTTTCCCAACTGAGTCCGCAGCAAACTCAACCCTGGGTAGGAGCCGGTCGGGGCAGAAAAAAAAACCATGACTCTGAAGGGATTCGAACCCGCAACCTCACAGCCGGGAGTCCGCGACGCTAACCACTTCGCCACGGCGGCTGGTATCTTATTTTATTTTCATTTCCAGCTTTTATCAGCCTGCTCAGAATAGTTTAGTTTAGTTTAAGCTTAGTTCATTTCATTTTTATTTAGTTTTAATCTGTTTAATTTTACCTTATTTGTATTTGCCGCGTGTTCAGGCTGTTCAGAATATTTGAGCTTTTGTTTAGCTTAGCTTGGCTCATTTTTATCTAATAATATTAGATTCTTTAGCTCAGTTAATTATATTTCCATTTCCTGCTTCTTTAAACACACACACACACACACACACACACACACACACACACACACACACACACACACACACACACACTGACACATTCACCTACACACACTAACACTCATTTACACACGAAAGCTCACTCACACACATGCTCTCTCTCCTCTCTCTCTCTCTCTCTCTCTCTCTCTCTCTCTCTCTCTCTCTCTCTCTCTCTCTCTCTCTCTCTCTCTCTCTCTCTCACACACACACACACACACACACACACACACACACACACACACACACACACACGCACGCACGCACGCGCACGCACGCACACACACACACACACACACATGCACGGAGCAGGCATAGACACGCACAGGGTACGCACGCACGCGCACAACACCCTCGATCTCCTTAGTTATGAGTTAAACAGATAAATCATGTGTTGTGTGGGTTTTTTTTTTGTTGTTGTTGTTGTTTTTTTTTTTTTTTATCATATTTCTATTTCCTTTGTTTTCTGATTTTTATCATGTTTTTGTTTTTATTCATCTCATATCATTTTCCTTCGGTCCGGATCATTATTTTTATAACCTATCAGTTAAA
>JADBJO010014532.1:15000-27500 GCA_016801955.1 Conus betulinus
AAAGGAAAAATGTAAGGTGTAGAGATAGATAGATTAGAGTGAGCAGAAGATTTCTCAAGATGCGTTGATAGCGTGTAGTAGTTATATTTTAGAGTGGGCAGAACAACAGGGAAAAGATGGAGCCGATACTAATTTATTAATGAGACTTTGCGACGATACATGAAAAAAGATGGTTTCGATTACTAGTGACAATTATCAATCACACTTTGTCGAAAAAAAAAAAAACGTGGGAAAAAATGTAGTAAATAGCTGTTGACAATTATGTATCAATCTCTGCATTACCTAAAGTGTGTGATTGATAGCTGGTCGCAATTCTGCATCATTCTCTAACCTGAAGGAGACAGAGTGAGCTGGTAATTATGATACATCGTTAGGTACAGTAGAAGGTGGGTACCCTTGATTTGATGGCTTCAGAAAATACACTACAAAACAACACCGTCTGTAATCTTAAACGCCAGTGTCTCGACGCTTCTTTTCTGATGTGACACTGGTGTGTCCCGGGAAAAGGATACTCGACGACTTATGTGTCGTCTGTGTGCTGTGCGTGCGTGAGTGTGTGTGTGTGTGTGTGTGTGTGTGTGTGTGTGTGTGTGTGTGTGTGTGTGTGTGAGAGAGAGAGAGTATGTGTGTGTGTGTGTGTGTGTGTGTGTGTGTGTGTGTGTGTGTGTGCGCGCGCGCGCATGTGTGTATGCGTGCGTGCGTGCATGTGTGTGTGTGTGTGGGGGGGGGGGGGGGGGGGGCGTGTATGTGTGTGTTTGTTTTGTTTTGTTTTGTTTGATTTAGCGTCTTTTCACAAAGTAGTGTTTGTCATTTCATATCCCCCATCAACGTAATACCCTGTTTGACAGAAATAAACATCAATAAACAATACCTACACTATAATTTTTTTTTTTAATTTTCAAAACGAGCAAACTACAGAGCTGTTCCTATAGGACTCCGAAGAAGAGATTTAGCTGCAGTGACAAGAAGTGATTGATCATCAATAATGGCTTTGAGATCGTCATCTTTAGTATTGTTTTTGACTGCCAGAGAATCGGGCAAATATGCTTTGTGAACGGACAATAGAATAAAATATGGAACGTTAACATTCTCTCTCCACAGGGACACCTAATGTCGTTTATATGTTTGCATTTTAACGCATTGAGGTTTAGTCTGTAACATAAAGAGCTAACTTCTCGTGGCTCATTATTAATAACTTTTTGCAATAGGAGTCTTTACTGTCAAAAGTTGTGACTTTGTGGCTGGCTTTTTTTTTATAGACTGCCTCCAGAAGATGATATCCCTCTTTTACAGATAATGGAATCTTTACAGTTGTGCAGCCATTTGCATTCCTTGCCCCTTTCCTTGCCATTCTATCTGCCCAATCATTTGCTTGGACACCACAATGAGAAGGGACCCAACAAAAAGTTACATCAGAACCTTTTTGCATTAGAAAATTAACAAGATGCCTTATTTCAATTATAATGTCAGCTCTTTCCTTTAGCTTAGTTGAAGTTAGCGACAGTAAAACAGATCTTGAATCAACACACAAAAGAATTCGTAATATAATCATGGGAAGATTTGCAATATACCTTAAGGCCATGAGAATAGCTACCAGCTCTGCAGAGAAAATGGAATGGCCTTTTCCAACATGATAAGCTTGTTCTTTCTTTAAGCCAGGAATAACAAATCCAAAAGAAAATGCTGCATAGTCAGGGCTATTTTTTTTTTTTTTCAAAATACCATAGTCAACATCAAAATTTGCTTTCATTAATTCCCATGAAGGAATGGGAGAGAATGGCGGGCACCTACATATATCTTTATCGTTTAATCTTGATTTGCTTTGAATGTCTGAAGTGTAAGTGGCAATTGTTGTCAGTGATTTTATTTCTCTTCTTACCCTTTTCGGAAAGTGAATATCGGATCTTTATGTTCTTTCTACTTCTTTAGAATGATCAACAGAGCTACTTCTTAGAACATATTTAGCAGTAGCTAGCCTGCGATAATCATCTAGAGGTAAAACTCCTGCTTCTTTATATGCAGCTAGAGCTGGAGCATGAACAGGTATACCCAATGCTGATTTATACGCCTTTGAGTCCACACATTGCAATTTCTTCAGAGTGTCTTGACCCCAACAGTGCCTACTAACAATTTTGAGAATATTTTAAACACTTCTAGCTTTTGTTAAAGTATTTTCTATAATAATGAATTTTCCACGAAAGTTTTGCAGTGAAAAATACACCTAGGAATTTTAAACTGTATCTTTAAACTGAAGTTCGCTTCCATCAATATGAAAGATCGGCAATTTTCTGAGAGAATTACCAGCACAGAAAAACATCATGTGGGTTTTATCAACAGAGAAACTTAGACCATTCTTGAGTCGTATAATGACTTATTTTTTGTCTAATTCACATTGGTACAGGGTTTGAATGTGCTTCAGTTTTCTAACAGGAGTACTGTTCTTTATATTAGCATCCATCCACATACATATATCATCTGCGTACTGTACTACAACTCTGTGTGTGTGTGTGTGTGTGTGTGTGTGTGTGTGTGTGTGTGTGTGTGTGTGTGTGTGAGTGCGTGCGTGCGTGCGTGCGTGCGTGCGTGCGTGCGTGCGTGCGTGCGTGCGTGTGTGTGTTGTGTGTGTGAGTGCCTGGGGATGATTGGGAAATGTCTTCAGACTTGGTAGGTTCTGTATGGTTAGCAGAGCGAGCTGTAAATTGCTGTTGTGGTTGTTGTTTCAAAGCCACTGTCAGCTGTGTAGGAGTAAGTGTCTGTTGATAACAGTTCTTAGATATTGTCCTTTGTCTGGAACGGGAGTATTGCTTTGTAACTGGAGTTTGTTCCGTTTGGAACTGCTAGAGAAGTGAGTGAGTGTGTGTGTGTGTGTGTGTGTGTGTGTGTGTGTGTGTGTGTGTGCGCGCGCGCGCGCGCGTGCGTGCGTGCGTGCGTGCGTGCGTGCGTAGGTACGTGCGTGTATATGTGTGTGTTAGCGTACGTGCTTGTTTGCGGCACGCGCGCTGTGTGTGTGTGTGTGTGTGTGTGTGTGTGTGTGTGTGTGTGTGTGTGATGAAGTCGTGTTATATAAAACTGTTATGCGTTTACTTATCGTGCTTTTTCGTCACTGTTTTCTTTTAAACAATTACAGACTGAATGAGAAATGATAATTGTAACAACCGTACTTTGCTTATGCTGGCCATGAACAATTCATGTGCTATAGACAGAAACGCATATGCCTTTGGGACAAGGAGAGCTGGAATCCGTTTCATATGACACACATAAGCCTCTACAATGGTTTGCAATCAGTCTAGAGGCCACGCGATTGTCAGGAAACAGACAGGATTTTGCATATACACACATCTGACTAGAAGAGAGACGTCATCAGACCTACCGATCTGCGTCCTAGCCGACCGCGTCAGGCCCTTTTTAAGGCGGAGGGAATGGGGGACTTAAAAAAAAAAAAAAACATAAAGAGAAGCAGCACAAGACATTAGATTTCACGTTAATTCATAAAGTAATAACGCATGTATTGACGTTTTTCTCAGACGAATGACCAGGCCTTGCTAAGATCACCGGCCTTCCATTGAATGTATGAGCACAGTTCAAAATGACTGTAAATGAGAGAAAAAAAAAACGGCAGTGTCACAAACAAACGTATCAAACGCCCCCTACAAAGAAGCAAAGACCATCATCAACGCTCAGCAGCGGAAGAAGTGGCAGCTTCAGCACCCAGAACACAATCCAGATGATGGCTACTTTTCTCTGCGACGACGGAACAGGTGCAGATCTTCCGAAGGAGAACTGGGCACAATCGTCTGCGCCACCACATGCACACAACACTCGGCATTGGACAGTCTGGAGAGTGCCCTTGTAGTCAGGGACAAATGACAGCAGAACATATCCTCCAAAACTGTCCGACGCATGCTGCATCCCGAAACAAATACTGGCCGACACTGACAGCATTGGAGGCCGAGCTGTACGGCATCCTGGAGGAGCTGCGGCGGACGACTGCCTTCATCCAGGACACTGGGCTGGACATCTAAAGAGAGGCGAACGAGGAAGAAAGAAACGCCATGCAGACAGATGGCTAATGCAGAAAGGACAGGCACAGGCCATTTTGACAGTATGTATAGTGCATAGCAGTTTGTCGGATCACAACGATAATAACAACAGCAACAACAACAACAGCAACAAAACACTTAGCATGACATCAACTGTAGGAAGAGAAAAAGTTGTGAAGACTTTACAAAACAAAGACACAAAAAGACAAACAGACAAAAAAAAAAAGCAACGCAAAGTCAGTGCAGAATCTGGAGGAAGAAGATGACAACTGTAAGAAGAGAAAAGATGTGAAGACTTCATAGAACACGAACAAAGGCAAGTTAATAACCTACAAGGCAAAAAAAAAAAAAAAAAGCATCGCAAAGTCTGTACAGAATTTGAAGAAAATGACAACTGTAAGAAGAGAAAAAGATGTGGAGACTGTACAGAACGAAGACAAGTTAATAGCTCACAAGGCACAAAAAAACAATGTCAAGACAGTACAACAAGGTAAGAATCTGAAGACGGCGGATGGACAGAAAAGAGGAAATTAACAGCACATGATTTACAGAAGGTGGGGGTATTTTGTGCGAACGTAAAACCAAACACACGTGAGAGATTATACTAGGACACATTTGGACAGAGTCAGTACATAGTATGCTATACAACATCGGCTATCTGTGACAATAGCGGTTTTTTACCACTCTCACGCTTTCCATTCTTCTTCAATGATCCCTCTTGCCCGCCCCTTTCCACCCTAATTCGGAAGGCTTCAGGATGATAATTTCACATTTCTGACATTCATGTATTCATTCCTTTAACCACATGTTGACAGGTTTATAATGAATTCGTGAACAGTTTCCAGCCGATATGGAGTTTTCACAGTTCTGATACGCAGTTCCTCCTTATAAATGTGGCTTGCTGTACTTCAGATGATGAATCATAAGCGACATTATCAGCGTTTTAATAGTAGTGGTAGTAGTAGTAGTAGTGGTAGTAGTAGTTACCATAGCATCTTCATTTGCTTTATATTTCATGTGTTTGTTTTTCATATGCTAACATCAGTTTTCCATCGCCACAATTTAGGAGCCACTGAGCTCAGCTGCCCGTCGCCATGATTAAAGTAAGAGAAAATGTGCGCGCATTAGAGTGGGGTGCGGGTGTACACACGCGCCCGTGCATATGTCCTGATCGCTGTTATGTACTGTTTTTGTGTTTTTAATTCGCAGTCTAGATTTAAATGCTGACTGTAGTTATAACAAAGGGGCAGGCAATACAAATATATCTGTCCTCACAAGGGATTGCGATGGTTCCCTTATGCAGCTAGTGAAGAGTTTTCATATCTGCAATATATTTTCTTAAATTCATGTTCCCAGTTTCTCCATCTTCAACCCTCCACACACACCCCCCCCCTTCCTTAAGTCCAAAGTTTTGCCAAGTTATTACTATGAAGACAATTAAGTTGTTGGCCTGCGCTTGTTCCCCTCTCCACCCCCCCCCCCCCCCCCCCCCCCCCCCCCCCAATCCACCCACTATTAGATTGTTCGTCTTTGTATTTGTCTGACTTTATTCAAGTTTAAAAGGCTGTGCCAGTCTTGAATAAAAAGTTGCTCTGTGTTAGGTTTCCTTACGGGAGCAAAACTTACCCCACTTGTTTACTGTTTCTTGTTTACTGTTCCCTGCCTCATTTCATTTCCAAAGGAAGAAGATTCGAAAAATGATATATGCCGCTGAAAACATAAACTTTCAAAGATTTCCTCTCTTCTTCTCTCTCTCTCCAGCGCGCTGGGTCTATGCGTGTGTAAGGTGTGTGTGTGTGTGTGTGTGGGGGGGGGGGGGGGGGGCAGCAGAAGGGTGGGGCAAGGAATTGGCTAGTGGTAAAATGGAGGAGACAAGGCAAGATCAAGAAACCTTTCGGAAGAATACCTTAATCCATCCACGAGGTTCTACATTCGCCGAAGGTTTAACAGAAAAGGAAGTTGTCGCACAGACCGGCAGTATTTGAAAGGTGGGTGATTTTCTCAGCCTACCTGTCGGGTGGAGGCAAGGGAGAGGGGATTGACATGCTTTCGTGTTCACCCGTGTCTCATTAATAACTTAATTCTTCTGTGAGGCTCTACGCTTGCTAAGATTTAACAGACTGGGCACTCGTTTCATGAATTGGCAGTATTTGAAATGTAGGTGAGCTCTTCGATTTACGCAAAGGGATGGGGCCGGTGGGGGGGGGGGGGGGGGGGGGGGGGGGGGGGGGATTACAATGTCTTTATTTAGAACTGATTTGCAACAGTACGCTACTCCTTGTATGAATTTGTACCTTTGACGAAGATTAAACAGACTGGGCAATTACTCCACGATTTAAGAGTATCTGATGTGCAGGTAGGTTCCTCCGCTGGCACAAAGGGGAAAAAATGGAGAGTAGGGATTAGCGGGACTCATGCTGTGCTGTTTGTCAATTCCTCAGGTCCCCTAAGATGGTCTAGCTTTGTTGAAGATTAACCAAACCGAACAGTCATACAGGGGTTTGGTGGCATTTAAAGTACTGGCCTGTTCCATGGTCAAAGTAGAGACTTTCTGAAGTAAACTGCAGGGGGGGGGGTTGTTTCGTTTTTGTTTGTTTTGAAGTTGTTCCACTCACACATCTCACACAGAGTGCAGTAGTCTGTTAAGCCTTTCTGCAGCTTGGCGTAGGTTCCAAGTCCATGTCCCGCAGGAACACAAGCAACCCACAGAGTACGTTTACGGTTTCTATCTCATTCATCTCTATCGAACTGGGAATGTAGATGTTGCACCTTGAGTAAAGTAAAAACTGACACGATCACCCTGCAACCCTTACTTGTTCAGCGATTCCTTCATAATCTAAAAAAAAAAAAAAAAAAACATTGTTGCGTTTGTGTTGGTCGGTCCGTTTTTTTCGGCTCATGGCTAGTGGTTAGTGTTATAAACTCTGCCACAGGAAATGACGACACTCTGTCCCCGTCACGGTTTTTCAGCCTCCATCTCCTTCTCCCCCCATCCCCCACCCCCACCCCCCCCCCGCCTTCCCCCCTCCCGCGTCCCCCAACCGTGACCTTAGTCAGCAGCTACTGCAATCTCATTGATTAAAAATGGAGACTGGGAGCAAGCGTCCGATTCGCATCAGTCTCATAGGGTCCTCTTGAAGAACGGTGCTCAGCATTTCCGAATCAATACCGAAGGTTTTTACGTCTTCCAGGTCTGGTCCACACCTGGGTATACATCGTGAAATGATGTGCTGAGTGGGGTCCTATCATATAATCTACGAGAAAAACAAACAAACAAAACAAACAATAACCATAGAACACTTTAGTATCATTCTAATCCTCGTGGAAGATTCGCGATTTTTTTTTTTTTGGTGATACAGAATAGAATCGTCAACGTTAAAAAAAAAGAACCTAAGCATGAAGATGCTTACATGTGAAAATGACCAAAAAAAAAAGGTCGTCAACATGAGAAAAAAAAAAGCAGGCCACCCACCATCTCTCATGGAAGACAGAGTGATCGACATGGACAGATACTGTGACCCATCTTGCTTTCTTGTCATGGCAATCACAACGTATGCCCCCACACCCCACCTTCCCCTCCAGCCTTCCACTCCGTTGCACTGCACACCCCTGTCCTATCCATGTCCACGTAACCAGGTGTCCACGCCTTCAAAGTCTCCATTTTCATGAGAAGAAGTCAAACTACGTCGGTCTGCGCTCCATAGAGAATGTATGGGAATTTGCTACTCCGAAACTACTGTGATCAGCAGAGAACGGAGATAATATTTCCGCCCCCCCCCCCCCTTCCCATTGGTGTGACCATTTATAACTCCTTACTAATGGTTCCATGTGGCACTGTTTGGCATAGTATACATGCAACTACGAGACATCAGGAAGCTCTCCCTTACGAAAGCTTGTTTAGTTTTCGTCTGAAGCTCAGTTCAGATTTTCTTTCTCTGTTAGGCCTGACCGTTAAAACCGTGTCTATGTTTACAAAACAGTAATTTTTTTGTTCCCTTTTTGGTTCTTTGATGTTCGTCTGTTTGTTTGTTTTTGTTTGATTTCTTTCCCCTGATATAGCAGCCATAACATTTATCACCGTGAAAAGAGAAGCTAAATCTGGAAAAAAAAAAAAAAAAAAAAAAAAAAAACAGGAAATCTGTTGCGCACGTGCATGTTCACCAAACCACCACACGAGACGCAAGTATGGCGCCAACGATCGAGTACCGACAACAACTGTCATGATTCATGATTTCACTATCTGCCACTTAACACTGATTTTCAGGCCAAGAATTGTTGTCTTTCTTCTTTTGCTTCCCTACTCGATATTTCAACAGAGTGAAAAACAGTGAAAAGTATTTCTCGACGTCATAATTGCCGTTTACTGAGCGCACACATTGGACTCGTTTTGTGTGAAAGCTATACTGCGGTTTCCCTTAACACCTTTACGACGGAACTTCAGCAGCCAGAACTGGACTGATCAGCCCGATCATACCAGACTTCTCTGAGCCGAATTCGGATAGCTCTCCCCAGAAAGAGATATCGCCGTGGTACGGCCTTACCATTTTTTTGTTTTTGTTGTTGTTGTATCTTGTTTGTCTGGGAATTGTTTTTTTTTTTTCTGTTATTTCAGTTGGTTTTCAAACAAAATCTTGCCAATGACTACATCATCAGTGCCGATGGATCTCTCATGTTCGTGAGGCGCTTGCTCCACACGCCACCTGGCTTCATTATCCGATTTAGAGAGAGAGAGAGAGAGAGAGAGAGAGAGAGAGAGAGAGAGAGAGAGAGAAGGAAGGTAGGGAGGAAAGAAGGAAGATAGAGAGAAAGAATAAAGAGAGAAGAAGAAAGAAAGAAAGAAAGAAAGAAAGAAAGAAAGAAAAACAACGGAAGAAAAAACGAAGGAAGACAGCAAAGCAAAAAAAAAAAAGTTGAAAAGAAGAAACAAGCACCTGCCTCTTTGACAGGTGTAGCAGAAAGCGAGGTGGGGGTGGGGGTGGGGGTGGGGGGGATTCCGGCCAGTGCTTGAGTCAGATCTTGCTTCCCAGGCGAGCGCCCGATCCCCCGGGCCTCTTTCTACCTTGCTTGCCCAAGGTAAGGAATGGGATGGAGGATATGAATGGGGGAAGTGGGGGGGGGGGGGGGGAGCAGTAGGGGCAGACGAGGGACGAAAGAAAGGGAGGAGGGTGGGGACAGAGAAAAGAGGATAGGGTGGACCGGGAATAGAAGATTCGGGGAAGGGGAGGAGAAAGAGGGGGGGGTGGGGAAGGAAAGGAGAAAGGGACGGCAGAAATGTGGAGTCATGGGGAGGGGCACGGGGAAACACGAGGGGAAGGAGGGGAACGAAGTATGACACGCAGCTGCTGTGATCGTCCATCGACTGAATATTTTATTCACTACTGTCCAAACAATTCTCTCACATTTTCTTTTTCTTTTCTGCTGTGGTCCCATGTTGAAGTTTGTCTGGTGGCGTTACTCCTTCGCCACTAAATCCTGGCTTCGCCATCAGCACCCACACTCATGTTTGTCCTGCCGAACTCCCCAACATTGGCGATCCACAGGAGCAATCATTATCAAGTCGTCATGAGCAACCCACCAGAGGAAACACTGCACTGCTGCCGAGTGACTTTGATGGCGTCGAGTGGTGGTGCCTGTTCTGATCCAGTATACGCAGGACGCTACGTACAAAAAAAAATCCGTTCAGACGATAGTAATCGCTTAGTTGCGGAGACCCCCCCCCCCCCCCCCCCCCCCCCCCCTTTCCCTCTTCCCTCTTCCTCCACCGTAGGGCGGCCATCGTATACTTCTAACGACCGGTCCCATGAACTTGCCAACGATTTTGACAGAAATGGACTTGAAGAGAAATTTGAAAAATATTGCTTGCTGCGCCCAAACAAACGAATCACAATACAAATCACAACGCGTTTCGACCTGTTAAGTCTTCTTCAAGCAAGTTACGCAGCACTCAGAATAGCAAAAAAAAAAAAAAATAAAAAAAAAAAAAAGAAAAAAAAAAAAAAAAAAAAAAACGAGCAATCACTTATCTTCATCCAATTCGGCGCAAGATCGACGTTGAATGAGTCAAAAATCTGAAAGAAAATCAAGCTGGAGTCATCACAGGAGTAAAGGAGGGGGGGGGGGGGGGGGGGGGGGGGGGGGGGGGGGGGGGGAGGCGGGGGCAGAATTTTAAGCTTTCTTATATGACGATCAATGAGGATGAGGATGAGGAAGATGAGGTAAACTATCCTTCTTGTCACAAACCACATTGCAGGATTGTAATCCCTCGATGTATCGTGGCGTAACGCCCCAGAAATATTAGCATTAAGTTCAGTTCAAAATGAGGTGGCTGAGGGCGGAAAATGAAGCAGATCTGACAAAGAAAGGCATTAGTTCTGCAAGGCAATACAGACAAACAGATTACAGGACAACACACGATGCGTTTCGGTCTCTTGGGTCTTCTTCAGGCATAAACAAACAACATTAAGGACATTGAAAAGGAAGAACGAGCGACCCGCTTATCTTCTCATATTCGGCGCAAAATGGCTGTTGGATGAAAACGAGGCCGTCGAGAAAAGGATCATGGGAGTTGAAATAACAACGATGACAAAAATGATAATAGTAACAATTGCAAAAATGATGATCATATATTGATGACGATGAAAACTTGTAAATAATAGGAGGAATACTGTGAATGTTTTGGCATTTGTCACTATTGAATTTGTTTCTGTTGGAAAGGGAAGGCGTAATTGTGTGTGTGTGTGTGTGTGTGTGTGTGTGTGTGTGTGTGTGTGTGTGTGTGTATGTGTGTACGCGCGCGGACGTGTGTCATGTGTGTGTGTGTGTGTGTGTGTCTGTCTGTCTGTCTGTCTGTCTGTGCGTGTGTGTGCGTCTGTCTATGTGTGTGCGTGTTTGCGAACGCACAAGAGAGAGAGAGAGAGAGAATTCGGAGGTCGTCAAGGAAAAGTATTAAATCGAACGCGGAAATAAATCGCATAGAATGTAAATAAAACGAAACAAAACAAGGACTTGAATCGCCTCGAGCGTAAAACCATTTCCACAAAGTGAAAGATGTTGACGTACACCGGCGACAGGAAAGAAAAGGGAAGAAACAGAATGCACCAGCGTGGCGTATTCCGTGCAAAAATAATGGAAAAAATAGAATTTTAACAAAATAATAAAGCGCAGGCAAAAACAAAAACAAAAACAAAAAAGGAAGATACCAGCTGCAAAGCAGCAACAACCCGATTTTATTCAATGTAACTGAATCGCACTCTAAAATAAAACTTTGCTTTGTCATCCCCTCCGCATCAATCGTGTCGTCCGATCTCATCTCTCTATAACATCCAGGTCGTTGAGTTCATTGGTGTTTACGTTACAGAGCGGATGGGGATGGGATTAGGATAGCACAGGGAGGGGCGAGAGGTCGTTAGTTGAAAACAAAATCGCAAAGAGAGACAGAGAGAAAGAAGAGAAAGAAGAAGAAAGAAGAAGAAGAAAATTGGAAACGACACACAAACAGAACCCAAAGTAAAAACAAATGTTCACGCTTTTCCAAACTTTAAAATGAATGCTTCGCCTTTCTGTGCAACGACGGAAGAAAAAAAGAAAAGGTTATGAATACAATATATGAAAGTTTCTCTACACTATTTTTCTTTCTTCGTTTTGTCCTGCCTTTTGTTTTCTGGGGGTGTTTAATTTTTTTTTCGTCTTGTTTTATTTTAGTATTATGTCTTGTTTGTTCCTTTTTTGTTGTCTTGCCTTATTCCTGTATTCTTCTGAACTGTTGCTCTTTTTTTATCACCTGCTAGCGTGTTCTAGTGTTGTGTTTGTTGTTTTACTACTATTTCTTCTTTGTTGATTTGATTCGCTTTTCTTTCTTGTTGTTGTTGCTGTTGTTGTTTTGTGTTGTGTGTGTGTGTGTTGTGTGTGTGTGTGTGTGTGTGTGTGTGTGTGTGTGAGAGAGAGAGAGAGAGAGAGAGAGAGAGAGAGAGAGAGAGAGAGAGAGACAGACAGAGAGAGAGAGAGAGAGAGAGAGATTTGTTGTTCTTGCTATCGCTGCTGTGCTGTTGTTGTTATGAGTTTTTTCCCAGGATTTTTACAAGGCTGAAGATGGTCTTCGGAAACACAGTAATTGCGATCTGTTTCTGTTCTCTCTCTCTCTCTCTCTCTCTCTCTCTCTCTCTCTCTCTCTCTCTCTCTCTCCTCTCTCTTCAGCCTTTGGTCTTTAAACCACCTGAAACGTGTCCTTCAGTCCCTCCCCCATGTGAACTCTTCGTCTCACCCTTCCCTTCAGTGACGCCTCCTGCTCTTCCTCCCATCTCCCTCACCCTCCCTCACCCCACTGCGCCCTCCAGATACCCCAGCTCCCACCCCCATTTTCCATCCCCCCACCCCCCCCATACACACGCGCGCCCCTTGTCCTGCCCCCCCCCCCCTCCTCCTCCTCCACCCCCCATCCCCCTATACAGCAACGATCCACGG
>JADBJO010014532.1:30000-37500 GCA_016801955.1 Conus betulinus
TGTATATATATATATATATATATATATATATATATATATATATATATATATATATATATATATATTGCAGAGAAAGCAAGTAAGAGGGAGAGAACACAAAGAAGAAAAAAGCATTGAAATAACAACGACAGAAAAATAAATTCAGAAGAACAAAACAAAAGTGAAGGAATGAAGAAAGAGTACAAGAAAAGAAAAAAAAAAGCACTGCAGAGGTAAAAAGAATGATAGGGGGGGGGGGGGGGGGGGGATGGAAGCGCGGCAAAGACAAAGAAAGAGAGAAAGAATGCATAAAGAACACAAAAAGGAAAGAAGAGAGAAAGGACAAAAACAAACAAAAAGAGGCGAAGAGAAAAAGAAGAAACGAAAGAATGAAAAAGAAAGAGAGAGAGAGGAAAGAGTAAAACATATGTATAGGAGACAGGAACAGTGAGAGAAACAATAGGAAAAAGCACGACCACAACTCTAGCAGCAATAACAAAAACAACGACAGCGGGGGAAAAAAACAACAAGGAACGGAAGCGTTTAAATGGATTAGCTAGCCGCTCGTTAGCTTCAACTCCATCACAACTCCGACAGCCCTCTCTCTTTCACTCCCTCCCCCCCCCCCCCCCCCCCCCTTCCCAACATCCATCCCAACATCCTGCGTTTGAGTTTGTTTTTGTTTGTTTGTTTGTTTGTTTGTCCACTTGCCATGCCATTGCGACTGTGCGCAGTACGCTTACATCCTGCTCTGTTTTACCGTCGTGCCAGTGACAATGTGCTTTACCTAACTTACCTGCAAAAAAACAAAAAGGCCGATTCCAGAAAGAGTTTATTCCAAGACTATGAATTCTGTCATCTTTTTTTCATTGACACACTTGGTAGGGGTGAAGGAGGGGGGGGGGGGGGGAGGGAGATGGGAGGGGGGGGGGGGGGGCAAAGGCGGTGTGAGTGGAAAATAAACAAAAGAAAAGAAAATTCAAAGAGAAACAAAATCGAAAGTAAGAATAAATGATTAAAAAAATGAGTGAATGAATGATAAAAAAAAAGGGGACTGAAACGGGAACTAAAGGGAAAAAAGCTAGAAAGCTAGAAACACTAGAGGTAGAGGTAAACAGGAAAGAAAAGAAGGTAAGGTAAACAGGAAAGAAAAAGGTAAGGAGCTAGAAACACTAGAGGTAAAGGTAAACAGGAAAGAAAAGAAGGTAAGGAAAGCTAGAAACACTAGTGTAAAAAGGTAACAGGAAAGAAAAGAAGGTAAAGGTAAAAGCTAGAAAACACTAGCTAGAAACACTAAGGTAAAGGTAAACAGGAAAGAAAAAGAAGGTAAGGAAAGGTAAAAAGCTAAGAGCTAACACTAGTGGTAAAGGTAAACAGGAAAGAAAAGAAGGTAAGGAAAGCTAGAAACACTAGAGGTAAAGGTAAACAGGAAAGAAAAGAAGGTAAGGAAAGCTAGAAAACACTAGTGGTAAAGGTAAAACAGGAAAGAAAAGAAGGAAGGAAAGCTAGAAACAGGATAAACAGCTAGTGGTAAAAGGTAAAGGTAAACAGGAAAGAAAAGAAGGTAAGGAAAGCTAGAAACACTAGTTGGTAAAGGTAAACAGGAAAGAAAAGAAGGTAAGGAAAGCTAGAAACACTAGTGGTTAAAGGTAAACAAAAAGAAAAAAAGGAAAGCTAGAAACCACTAGTGGTAAAGGTAAACAGGAAAGAAAAGAAGGAAGGAAAGCTAAGAAACACTAGAGGTAAGGTAAACAGGAAAGAAAAGAAGGAGAGGAAAGCTAGAAACACTAGTGGTAAAAGGAAAAGAACAGGAAGCTAAGAAAAGAAGGTAGAAGGAAGCTAGGAACACTAGTGGTAAAGGTAAACAGGAAAGAAAAGAAAGAAGGAAAAGGAAAACACTAGTGGGTAAACAGGAAAGAAAAGAAGGTAAGGAAAGCTAGAAACACTAGTGGTAAAGGTAAACAGGAAAGAAAAGAAGGTAAGAAAGCTAGAAACACTAGTGGTAAAGGTAAGCTAGGAACTAGAAAAAGGTAAACAGAAAGAAAAGAAGGTAAGGAAAGCTAGAACACTAGTGGTAAAGGTAAACAGGAAAGAAAAGAAGGTAAGGAAAGCTAGAAACACTAGTGGTAAAGGTAACAGGAAAGAAAAGAAGGTAAGGAAAGCTAGAAACACTAGTGGTAAAGGTATACAGGAAAAGAAAGGAAAGCAAGCTAGAAACACTAGAGGTAGAAACAAGGTAGATGTAAAGTTAACAGAAACACTAGGAAGAAAAGAAGAAAAGGAAAGCTAGAAACATGTAAGAAAATGTAGGAAACTAGAAACCACTAGTGAAAAAAACTTAAGTATGCAGAACAGGAAGGAAGCGAAAGAGTTAAAGAAAGAACTTAAGCAAAAGAACAAGAAAGATGCAGGAAGAAAAGAAGGAAGAAACAGTAGAGGTAAAAAAAAGAAGAAGAAGAAGACAAATAACGGGAGGAGGAGATGAAGCAGAAACAAATAATAAGATAGAGAACAATACAGAAGATAGAAACTAAACAAAAAAAAAAAAAAAAAAAAGAAAAAAAAAAACAGACCAAAGAAACGAAATAGATGAAGAGCTTAAAAAAAAAAAAGAAACGATGAAAAAAAACAGAAAAAAAGGATAGTAATATATACTCACAGAAAAAAAGGACGAAAGAAAGACAAAACTAGACAAAAACACGCGATTACAACTCCTTTACAGCAACAGCAACAACAACAGCAGTAGCAGCAGCAGCAACAACAACAACAACAACAGCGAGAACAATGACAAGGAACGAAAGTGCTCAATGGGTTTGCCAACTACTCACACAGATTTCCATCCAGCACCAATCTGACAACCCTCTGTTTTACCTCCAGTGTAAATGCTTCCACCTTCCTAACACCCAACTTGCATTTGTGTCAGCTTCTTTTGTTTATCAGTAGTCATGTCTTTGTTTATGACTGTGCACAATAGGTTTATATTCCGTTCTACTTCACTGTCATCTAACTCCAGGCATGCTTCACCTGGGATGCTGCAGGAAACAATTGACTTCAGAAGGCGGTGTCTTCTTGATTATGTGATCTTTCACCTTCTGATTAACACTAAAAGAAAGACGCAAAGCATATAAATGTATTCCCAGTTATCTTCCTGAAAAACGTCACAATCAAACATGCGTCATAATGTATTTGACGTCACAATCAAACATGCGATATTATGTATTTTATCACTGAGATATTCCATAAAGAAGAAAAAACCGTTTTGGGTCGTTATAGCCGGTAGTAACGGCTATTCTGCTTAAATAAAACACGGGCATCATCCGTGACCAATATTGAGCATACCTATACATTTTGAGAAAGATCGGCCCAGAAGTTTTGTCTGGAGCGAGTGGAACACATTTTGACCACGGACAGACACACAGACTGACACATAGAAAGCATTTCTTTGTTCCCATTGTAAAGAACTCCCTGTTCTATAAAGAACTGGGACTACAAAAAGAAGAAGGGGGGGATAGAACGGACAATGAGAAGGTGAAGGGATGAAAAAGAGGGAAAGATGAGACAAAACTTCAATAGGAAGTCAGATAAAAATGAAAGGAAGGTTAATTATTAATTACTGAAAGGAGTACGAGTAAGGAAGGAAGTCAGGAAAGAGGGAAGATGAAGGGGAAAAAACCTTTGGAGGGAATGGGAAGAAGAAATTAAAGGAATATTTGTGAAAGAAAAAGAAGAACGAAATCGAGATGAACGGGAAGAAAGGAAGAAAAAAGAATGAAAGGAAGTGTGAAGAAATGGACTCCGAAACACTGAGGAAAAAGCGACGCAAAGGGAGAGAATGAATGGAAAGAAAGGAATGCTATGCTCACAGAAAAAAAAAAAAAAAAGAAGTAAGAGACAGAACGAACAACCCAAACCTGAAAGACGGAAATACAATCCAACAATAATTTATAATAATTATGAATACTTATAGGGCGCCTATTTTCGGCCAGAGACCAAGCTCTAAGCGCTTTATAGCCAACGCCCGTTTACACAACGGACTGCCTACCTGGGTAGTGCCGCCTGAAGAGCTGCCAGCTGGCGCTTCATTTAGTCGTTTCCCCGTGTCATCCAGTCAATATCGTTCACTCGATTTCCTTACTTCCTTCACTCTTTCCATTTCCCACGCAGGGTGCATGTTGTGTGTAACGTGCCATCCATACCAACGGCCAAACTGGCCTACCCTTCCGAAAGTTGGTGATGAGATTTTACATGTGTGCAAGATATTATGCGTGCGTTCACACACGGAACCTCGGTTTATAGTCTCCTTCGAAGGACTGTATGGGAAATGGAGTCAGAACCAATGCTAATTCCGAGGGAAAAATCCCCCCTGTACCGAAGCGCCCCGGCGGAGAGTCGAACCCGCAACCCCAGGATCACAAAGATTACGAGTCCGGCGCTCTACCAACTGAGCTATCCCGGCTCAACAACAGCAAAATCAACTACAGCAACAACGCGAATATGTTGTAACAAGGAACAGAAAGTGTTTAAATGGTTTAGCCAACCACTTGTTCACATTCACTCAATCAGCACTCTGACGGCCCTCGCTGTAACAACCCCCCCCCCCCCCCCCCCCCATCCCCGCCACCCAATGACCCCTTTCCAACCCCTGTCTCGCTTTTTTACTTTATGTGTTTCTTTGCTTCTCTGTCTATGTCATGGTTCGTGAGTGTGCACGAATGGGTTTATGTTCCGATAATCATGTTTCACTGTGAAATGAAATAAGCCGATTTCATATGGCGCTGTTTCGTCGATTACATTATGTTCTTTTCAGCTTGTCACTGACACAGTGAGGTACGAGAAAGAAAGGAGGACAGATGAAGAAAAGGAGGGGCGTGGGAAGAAAACAACAGAAAAAAAAAAATGTGAGAGAAAAGACGTAGAAAGTAAAGAAATGAATCAAACAAAAGAGAACGACTAAAGGAAAATGAAGGAAATGGAGAGCAAAAAAAAAGAGATTGAAGGGGAAATAAAAACCAGAAAGAGAGAACGATAGATGAAGAGAAAAAACATGTACACGGAAGGAAAATGATTAGGGAAAAGAGCAAAAGATTAAAAAAAAAAAAAAAAAAAAAAAAAAAAAAAAAAAAAACAACGAGGAACGAAAGGAAGCAAACTATTGACAATAAACAATGAGATTAGAAAGCAGCATAGGTAGCAAAAAAAAAAAAAAACAAACAAACAAAACTAAAAAAAAAAAAAAACAAACACACACACACACACACACACACACACACACACACACACACAAAGAAAGAAAGAAGAAAGAGAGAGAAGTAAGATAGATATAAGATATATATGCACCAAAGGAAGACGAAACTTACAAAAGAAAAAAAAGTACCCCCAGCAGCACAAGCGCCAACAAAACAACGTCAACAAAGAGAGCATATAACGAGGAGAAACACATGTAATGGACTGGACTGGCTCACCCAGACTTTCAACACCTTCCTCTCACAAGTCAAACCACCTGTGACGGTACACAGTGTCCACAGAAGCAAAGTATCCGCACGCGGACATTTTGTTCCCTGCGGACACTTTGTACCGTGAACTGACATTCAAAGTGTCCGCAGAATTCCAGAGCGCGCACGTGTGTGTGTGTGTGTGTGTGTGTGTGTGTGTGTGTGTGTGTGTGTGTGTGTGGGTGTGTGTTGATAAAAAAAGTGTTTTAAATTTGTTGATTACTTTTTTGTGCAACAGCGCACAAAATTAAGATTACGCTCACGTACGTGCGCGCGTGCGCGCGCGCGCACACACACACACACACACGCACGCGCGCACACACACACACACACACAACACACACGCACACACACACACACTCGCACACACGCATGCACGCGCACACGCACGCACACACACACACACACACACACACACACACACACACACACATACACACACACGCGCGCGCGCGCATGGGAATGTACGCGCACTTTTTCACCCACTCACACTGAGCTGAAATGGCTGCAGACACTTTTTTTCCGCTTTTGTAAGTTGTATGTCACCTCGCGGAACAAAGTGTCCGCAGGATGTCTGCGGACGCTTTGAAGGTCAGTTCACGGTACAAAGTGTCCGCAGGGAGCAAAGTGTCCGCGGGCGGATACTTTGTTTCTGCGGACACTGTGTACCGTCACACCACCCTTTCTTTAATCTGCTTAACCACCACCACCCCACCCCATCACCCCAGCCCTCCCCTATTCCTCCCCCATATATCCACCTTCCTCTGGGTTCTCTCTCTCTCTCTCTCTCTCTCTCTCTCTCTCTCTCTCTCTCTCTCTCTCTCTCTCTCTGCTATATCTTCTGACCGGCACACTCGGAATGCCAGACGGGTGCTATAGAGAAAGGAAAGAGGTGGAAGTGCAACCCCCCCCCCCCCCCCCCCCCAAAAAAAAAAAAAAAAAAAAAAAAAAAAAAAAAGCAAACAGAAAGTAGCACTGACTGAATGAATGGTTGCAAATAAAAATATGTTGAAAAAGAAAAAAAAGAAGGGATAAAATGGGAAAAGAAGGAAGCCTCAAACTGCCGAGGTAAGAAGAAAAGAACAAAAACAGAGACATCGAAGGAATAGAAACAGAAGAAAAAAAAAGATTAAGTGTGAAGAAAGAAAAAAGAAAAGCATTAAAGTAAGAAAAAGGAAAAATGACAGGATGGAATCTAAGAATAAATGAATGAACAAGAAAAAAAAAAAATTAAAACTGGATAAAAAAGGAAACAGCAGATATTACCAAAAACGAGAAAAAAAACATAGGAAACCATATAAAACAACAACAAAACACGTAGAAAAGGAAGCAGGAACTCAAAAAAAAAAAAAAAAAAAAATAACAAAACTTTAAAAAAGAAAGAGAAAAACAAAGCAAGACAAAAAAAAAAAAACAAGAAGGAATTGAAAAAAGAACCAAAAAAAAAAAAAATAGAAAAATGAAAGCACAGCAAAGAAGAAGAAAGAAAGAAAGAGTACGCACGAGGGGAAAAAAGAAAATCCGAGATAAAAAAAAAAGGAAAGAAAAATGTGAAAAAAAAAAGAAAAAAAAAAAAAACAGAAAAGAAAGAAAGAGACCAAGAGAAAACACGAAACAAAAAAAGAACGAGGAACAAAGGCAAGGAAGAAGACAAATGTACACACAAAATAAAAACAATGAAGAGAAAAAGAATAAATTCAAAAAAAAAAAAAAAAAGGTACTCTTACTCCAGGAGCAACAATTACAACGACAACAACGATCATGCTGTCAACGGGGGAAACAAAATAAGCAGGAACAGAAGTGTTTTTAAATGAATAACCTCTGCTCGCTAGTTTTCCATCCATCAACATTCTGACGGCCCTCTGTTACACCTCCGTCCCTAACCTGCCCAACCCTTACCCACACATCCATACTGCGGTCTGTGTTTCTTTTGGTTGTTCTGCAATCGCCATGTCCTTTGTTATGACTGTTGTATGCCGTGGGTGTACTTTCCATTCTGCTTCTCTGTCAGCTTGTTTGGACATGCACT
>JADBJO010014533.1:0-2500 GCA_016801955.1 Conus betulinus
CTCTCTCTCCTGAATGGCAAGACTACGTACAGTTCAGAAAATCTTTCCCAGGCGTCAGCAGCAGTTTTACGTCACCGACGGCGTCCTTCAAGTTGCCCATAATGGCGGTCACGTTTGCGGCTGTGGTCTGCGACCCCGTGGTGCAAGGTGCCCGCCACGGTTCCAGCGGCGGCGCTGCAGTGGTGCTGGGCACGGGACTGGCTGTGGATTGGAGCCCAGCAGGGTCAGTGCCAACAGCAGGGAGGGGACAATGCTCACGTGTGGCCTCGGGGCCGCTTTCCTATTGGACCAACAGCAGTGAGGTTAGGAGTCAGTGACAGCACAGCACACGGGCAACACGCCATCTGCTAGGCGCCAGGGTAACGAAAAATTTGAACTCCCTGAATGGGTTTAACCTCCCAGGGAGTGAAACTGTTGATATGTAAATTTTTTTTAACTCCCTGGGAGTTCAACCAGAAATATAAAAAAAACTAACTCCCTCTGTTTTTTAGTTTGACTCCAGGGGAGTTATTCTGACTACCGCCAGAATGACTCCCACCCACCACCCACTGGTCCCCACACCCCACACCTCGCTACCACCCATGCATCTTACATATATATTTTTTGGAAATCTATATGTCTATGTGTGTGTGTGTGGTGTGTGTGGTGTGTGTGTGTGTATTCCTTATGCATGGCCACATTCTCAACCCGATCGACACCACATTTGGTATCAAGCATCCTTGGTAGCCCGGAAAGGTCATTGGCTATTTAAGTTTGTGTTGGCACAGTTTCTAGGGCGCAGAAAAATTTTGGAATATTAAAAAAATCGGAGCCATAGTTCAGTACCAAAAAGTGGCGATCGGCGAAAATTGACATAAATTAAAAAAAAAGCGGTAGAAAAAAAAAAGTTTTTCGAGCAGCAAATTAGTGGCGGATCGGGCTCCTGAACTGAACACAATGGGCTTGATAAGACATCACGACAGACAAAGCGATACAACGACAGACAAAACACACACCATACACTCGCGCGTGCAAAAAACAAGTATGCACTTTGATATAACACACAGACACAAAGTATAACATCAGACAGTAACAGCGATACACAGGAAGACAAACACACATCACGCGCCGTAGCACAACCACAAGACACACACACACACACACAAAACACACACATTATGGAGATACGCATCACAACAGACATAGATACATTAGACAGACACACACTCCCTACAGGTTATGTGTATCATATATATAATATATATACAGAGGAGAGAGGAGGGAGTTATATTATACAGAGCGAGAGAGGAGAGAGAATGACTAACTCCCAGAGGGTTCATTCTGTTACAGGGTGGGAGTAAGTCTGGTATAAGCACAAAATGACTCCCCCATTAACGCGCCCCCCCCCCCCCCACTCAGGCCCCCGCCTATGTTGCTAGTGAAGGAGTTAATTCCATTTATAATCTAACGCCCTAATTTGTCCATTCTCATTCTGCCTCCTCCTCCCTCTCCCCCACCCTTCCTCTTCTTTTTTTTCCTTGTATCTTTATTTTTTTTTTTTATTTTTTAAGAAATGTTTTTGTCGAGACATCATTGTGATGGAGGAAAAAAAATCAGCCTGCATTTTTCTTTTCTTTTTTTTTTTTTCTCGCCCAGATAGCTTATTTAGAATTAACAAACGCTTGGGACCTAACACACTTAAATCGCGAGTACAAGAAAAAGAATGTATACAAAGTAATTGACATCTCAAAATTGATTCTAAACAGCTTGTTGATTTATGAATATAATGAGACAGCAACATCGTCGTTTTGTTTTACCTTTCAACAAAGTCCTCATGATGGTGGTCAGAGCGCGTACCGATGTAGATGGAATAACTAGTGAAGAAGCGTACACCCTCAGTTTTTCAGCAAACGGAACATTAACAGAGCACCTGTGTAAACGTCTGTTCAATCCACGTGTTGATGTTACCAAATGCAAAGGCTGTTTGGTGATGGTCTGAACCGCAGACAGAGCCGACCCGCCTCGCTTTTATGCCGAGCACAAGGATAAAATTAGTGCAATCGACTCTCCCATGGTTGCATTGGATTTCGTCATAGACTGAACATATCCTGAAGTTCGGTAAGATGCTACGAACAGCCCACGTTTCGGTTCTTATTTCAATCACAAATAGGAAAATTCCACAACCCATGCACGGCGGGAAAACTAGGCCTCCTCTGTTTCTATTTTAAGCTGTGACAACGTGGCGCGCTCTCTCTCCTCTTTTTCTCTCTCTCTCTTTCCCTGGGTTCAACAGGATGTGGGGAAAAAAAATATAGGCTTTGGGCGCTGGACTGGCTATTTAGGGAGGAACGAGGGGGGTGGCATTA
The DNA here is from genome assembly GCA_016801955.1 of Conus betulinus. Classification (NCBI taxonomy): domain Eukaryota; kingdom Metazoa; phylum Mollusca; class Gastropoda; order Neogastropoda; family Conidae; genus Conus; species Conus betulinus. The sequence continues at coordinate 2,346 of JADBJO010014533.1, forward strand.
AAAGCAGAAAAGCTGATTTTGTAGGAGATCACAGACACGACACTGTTTGTTGATTGGGGATTTCTTTTTTTTTTGGGGGGGGGGGGGTGGAGGGGGGGGGGGGGGGGGGTCAGATTGACGAATTGATGAAACAGCTCGTCGTTTTGAAAGCCTTT
>JADBJO010014533.1:10000-12500 GCA_016801955.1 Conus betulinus
GACGTGATGTGATGAACAAAGTCTAAGTCAACAACAATACGATGCAATGTCAATCATCCAATTATCATCATCAGATCTTATGACTTCAGCAGTTCATGTAAATAACTTTCAGATCTTGAGAGCAACATCAAAAAAAAAAAAAAAAAAAAATGAAATAAAAAGAGAGAACAGAAGAAAAGAAAAATGGACACGTAGATCTTAATAATATAAGCGCGCGCTCGCACACACACACACACACACACACACACACACACACACACACACACACACACACACACACATGAAGTTAAATTCCATTTTGATCTGGACTTCAGATAAAACACACACTGAAAAAATAAAGTAGAAAAAAAAGAAAGAAAAACGGGGAAAACAACATGCACTGGCAAGAAGCGGTAATCCTAGCAATCAATACAAACATTGCCAAAGGTAGTGACCAACAGACTGTACGTACAGTATAGCCTTGCAAAAGCCCCGAGCGTTTGGGAAAAGGGTATAATTTAACGAAAAAGTAAAGCACACACCAACCAACACGAATATTGGGGTGTTGGCATTTTCAACAAGATGACACCAATCCACAGGCCGTGGGTAAGATTTCAGCTTATCTGTTACCGAAGTATGGTGACGATGAAGACACATGGAATTGTAATATCACAGCCATCAAGAAAAGAAAAAGAAAAGATTTCAACCAGTTGGTGTATGGCTCAAGAAAAAAGATTTCAATCAGTTGGTGTGTCGCTCTAGGAAAAAGATTTCAACCAATTGGTGTGTCGCCCCTAGAGAAAAAGATTTCAACCAATTGGTGTGTCGCCCTAGAAAAAAGATTTCAACCAATTGGTGTATGGCCCTAGAAAAGACTTCAACCAATTGGTGTATCGCCTTCCACAACACAAAAAAGAGGATACGAGATTTGGACCAATCAGAGGTGGTGAAAAATCAGATTTCAACCAATCGCCTCCACAAGACAAACAGAGGATATGAGATTCCGACCAATTAGAAACGGTGGAAAATCAGATTTCAACCAGTCGCCTTCCACAAGACAAACAGAGGATATGAATTTTGAACAATTAGAAACGGTGGGAGAATAAGATTTCAACCAATCGCCTTCCACCACACAAACAGTGGAGAATCGGATTTTCAACCGAAGAAAGACAGGATTGCAACCAATGAGGATAATATTCAACCAATAAGGATTATATTTCAACCAATGAGGGTAAATTTCAAACCGATGAGGGTAATATTTCAACCAACGAGGGTAATATTTCAACCAATGAGGATAATATGTCAACCCATGAGGATAATATTCCAACCAATGAGGATTAAGACTTCAACCAATTAGTATACCGCATTTACAAGGCGAAACCAGAGCGTTTTAGATGGATATTTTTTATCGCATGAACAGGCATAACAGATGAATATGATGACACCATCTATATTCAGCCAATTGACAACATTGCTGCGATCAAAAGAAAAATCACTCCGATTCAGTGCCAGGAGGAAACAGACATGACTGAGAGCATGTTCACAAGACCCAGATGCACACTGACAACGATCAAATCTTCTGTTTTGATTTAGCATAATACCAAAGGTTCGCAACTAAAGAAAACGAATTTGTCCAAGAAAAATACATGGTATGATTTGAATGGAATCTCTGTTAAAAAAGAAAAGACAAATACAATAACGACTTGTTTTTCATTTGTTATTATCACATTTCACTTTTGATTCCTCGGGTTCATACACAATTACAAAAAAAAAGAATGTCCCACATAAACCCAGTGGTAATACCTTGACACGTTAAGTAAATGCTGAGAAGTCAACAGTCCTGAGGTACCAAATACATTTCCTTGAGGAATGGGATGTAAGTATTGATACGTCGGGAGCACGCACACAGAAATATAGACAGCATACAGAGATTGCGTGTGGGGGAGGGAAATGCGAGTGAACACTCCGGCGATGGATATCGAGAACCCGTTTAAACAATTGTAAAATCGATGGGTAACTGAGAATTCAAAGAAGGTGGGGATAGATGAGGTAATTGATTTCAGCCATTAATTATCGCTCAACAAACCGGCAAGATTTACAAGCCCTCTTTTCGAAATATCACAGACTGTCAATCGATTGATTTCACAGACTTGTAGCTACCGTCATCATCAACAATAAATTCATCAAAATAAAACGCATGTTTCATCACACACACACACACACACACACACACACACACACACACACACACACACACACATTTTTCGTGCAACGGGAATGTTATGTAGCAATGACGTAATATTTCATGCAAACAATGAATCCTTGAAAGCACACAGATAAAAATCTTCACACTGTTTGTCTACACTGAAAGAAGCATTTCGCCAACCTTCCTTTGTCAATCCAAAAGACCACACCAGCCACTGCATAAATAAATAAATGCAAACGATTCAACGCTCGATAAATACTTGGGGACCCCTCTGCCTCTCCCTGCGCCCCCCCCCCCCCCCCCCCCCCCCCCACA
>JADBJO010014533.1:25548-28048 GCA_016801955.1 Conus betulinus
GCATCTCCACTACTACTGCTCCTCTCTGAAATGACTGCTGTTATTGGCGCATCTCCGCTACTACTGCTCCTCTCTGAAATGACTGCTGTTATTGGCGCATCTCCACTACTATTGCTCCTCTCTGAAATGACTGCTGTTATTGGCGCATCTCCACTACTACTGTGCTCCTCTCCTCTCTGAAATGACTGCTGTTATTAGCGCATCTCCGCTACTACTGCTCCTCTCTGAAATGACTGCTGTTATTTGCGCATCTCCACTACTGAAATGACTGCTGTTATTGGCGCATCTCCACTACTGAAATGACTGCTGTTATTGGCGCATCTCCACTACTGAAATGACTGCCGTTATTGGCGCATCTCCACTACTACTGCTCCTGTCTGAAATATCCCTTCCTTCTGCTGCCCTGGCACTTCTGTGCTGGCTCCTACAAAGTGTGGCGCTGGCTCCTACAAAGTGTGGCGCTGGCTCCTACAAAGTGTGGCGCTGGCTCCTACAAAGTGTGGCGCTCACCCCTACAAAGTGTCCTAACCTGATTGCGTTGGTGACCCTACAAAGTGTGGCGCTGGCTCCTACAAAGTGTGGCGCTGGCTCTTTCAAAGTGTGGCGCTGGTTCCTACCAAAAAAATGGCGCTGGCTCCTACAAAAGTGTGGCGCTGGCTCCTACAAAAAAATGGCGCTGGCTCCTACAAAAGTGTGGCGCTGGCTCCTACAAAAAAATGGCGCTGGCTCCTATAAAAGTGTGGCGCTGGCTCCTACAAAAGTGGGGCGCTGGCTCCTACAAAAGTGGGGCGCTGGCTCCTACAAAAGTGGGGCGCTGGCTCCTACAAAGTGTGTTTGGCTGTTATCGCTGCATCTGCTGGTGTCACTACAACTACTACAACCACTCCTCCTCCTACTCCTCATACACTGTTTCCGTTGCATCGGCTATAGGCTGCTACTGCTATTTGCTGCTGCTGCTGCTGCTATTGCTGCTGCTACTGCTGCTGCTACTGCTGCTACTTTTATGGTTGTCGATCAGGATGCTGCTGTTCTCATTACCTCACCTCACCCTTCACTCTCTCTCTCTCTCTCTCTCTCTCTCTCTCTCTCTCTCTCTCTCTCTCTCTCTCACTCCTGATCCACAAGACTACTTACAGTCAGCAAATCTTTGAGGGCTTCAGCAGCAGTTTTTTTACGTCACCGACGGCGTCCTTCAAGTTGCCCAGAATGGCGGTCACGTTGGCTGTGGTCTGCGACCCCGTGGTGCAAGGTGCCTGCCACGGTTCCAGCGGAGGCGCTGCAGTGGTGCTGGGCACGGGACTGGCTGTGATGGAGCCCAGCAGGGCCAGTGCCAACAGCAGGGAGGGGACAATGCTCAGCTTTCCTATTGGACCAAGACAGTGAAGTTAGGTGTGACAGACAGATAGCAATGACAAGGTTTCCTATTGGACCGACGCTATCAGGTTAGGAATGACTGAGAGATAGCAATGACAAGGTTTCCTATTGGACCGACGCTATCAGGTTAGGAGTGACTGACAGACACCAATAACAAGGTTTCCTATTGGACCAACGCAATCGGGTTAGGTGTGACTGACAGATAGCAATAACAAGGTTTCCTATTGGACCAACGCAATCAGGTTAGGTGTGACTGGCAGATAGCAATAACAAGGTTTCCTATTGGACCAACGCAATCAGGTTAGGTGTGACTCACAGACAGCAATGACAAGGTTTCCTATTGGACCAACGCAATCAGGTTAGGTGTGACTGGCAGATAGCAAGAACAAGGTTTCCTATTGGACCAACGCAATCAGGTTAGGTGTGACTCACAGACAGCAATGACAAGGTTTCCTATTGGACCACCATCACGTGAGGTGTAAGTGAATTACAATTAGCAATAACATGCGTCCTCTTGGAGAGAGAGAGAGAGAGAGAGAGAGAGAGAGAGAGAGAGAGAGAGAGTGTGTGAGTGTGTGTGTGTGTGTGCGTGTGCGTGTGTGTGTTGTGTTTGTGTGTGTGTGTGTGTGTGTGTGTGTGTGTGTGTGTGTGTGTGTGTGTGTGTGTGTGTGTGTGTGTGCGAGCGTGTGTGCGTGCGTGTGTGAGTGTCTGTCTGTGTGTGTCTGTGTGTGTGTTCCACTTTCTTTCTGTTAGATGGTGAACCTCCTGAACTTAAAGGAAATCCAAATCACTGAGGGTAAGATTTATTTCTAACCTTAAAGACGGTTTTTGTTTTTCAAGTAAATAGGACATTTATATATGTATATATATATATCTCTCTCTCTCTCTCTCTCTCTCTCTCTCTCTCTCTCTCTCTCTCTCCAAAAGCGTAGTCGTATTATATATTTTTGTTTAAGGCGTAATATTTGAATAAAACACCTTCTTCAGGACCCAAAAAAATTCCTGACCCAGTCTTCACATCAATGGACATGTACATAAACAGATTGATGATACACCATTATTGAATAATCAATTAACAACTGTTAATCTATTAAGACAGATTTTTGTAGAAAAAACAGGCAACTAG
>JADBJO010014533.1:33048-38048 GCA_016801955.1 Conus betulinus
AATATACACACACAAACATGCATGTGCGCGCACACACACAGGTACATATGTACACACATACACACACACACATTCGTACACACACATGTGCATGTGCATGTGCACACACACACACACACACACACACACACACACACACACACACACACACACACACACACACACACACACACACACACGTGTGTGTGTGTGTGTGTGTGTGTGTGTGTGTGTGTGTGTGTGTGTGTGTGTGTGTGTGTGTGTGTGTGTGTGTGTGTGTGCGTGCGGGCGCACGCGTGTGTGTGTGTGTGTGTGTGTGTGTGTGTGTGTGTGTGTGTGTGTGTGTGTGTGTGTGTGTGTGCGGGCGTGTGTGTGTGTGTGTGTGTGTGTGTGTGTGTGTGTGTGTGTGTGTGTGTGTGGGGGCGCACGCGTGTGTGTGTGTGTGTGTGTGTGTGTGTGTGTGTGTGTGTGTGTGTGTGTGTGTGTGTGTGTGTGTGTGTGTGTGTGTGTGTGATTCATTCATTACAACGTCATCAAATCCTATTCGTTGTGTCCGGAAAGAAGTCGAACGTCAGTCACAGTGATCAATTCATACTCCCGTATGATGGTGATAATAATATAACAATACAACCACTCCTCCGTCCCGTTACCGACAAAGGGAAACGTGGCATTGAGAGAAAACAGACGTCATACCTCTCCAGCGGGGGCCGACATAGCTCAGTTTGTACAGCGCTGGACTCGTAATCTTGGTGATCCTGGGGTTACAGGTTCGAATCTCCGCTGAGCTGTTTCAGTAACGGAGGGGGGAGGAGGAGGAGGGTACGGGATTTCCCTTGGAGTTAACATTGGAACTGACTCTATTTTCCATGCAGTCCTTCCGTGTGTGAACGCACGTACAACATCTTGCACACACGTCAAATCCTATCACCAGCTTTCGGAAGAGAAGGCCAGTTTGGCCGTTGGTATGGATGACACGTTGCACATAGCATACACCTTTCCCGTAGTTGGAAGTACGGCTGCCTTAATGGCGGGATAAAGCAAACAAAAAAAACAAACAAACAAAATATTTAAAAAACAACGGTCATACACACAAAACTCCACTCCTTCTGTTAGGTAGATGGGATTAATCCTTGTCTGTCTATACAGATGGGGCGTACCCAGACAATAAAAGTCTCTACAGCTGCTCAGACTGAAATTCTCCCCTTCCGTGCTGACTGCCCCCCCCCCCCCCCCCCATCCCCCACCCCCCCCACTCCCTCCTCCCTCTCCCTCTCCCTCTTCCTGTCCTGTTCTCCGTGAGCGGGGCAGGCCGGAGGGTCGGCGTGACCCCTGTTAGTCAGAAAATGGACTTTCAGTTTGTTGTCAGATTGTTGGCCGTGGTCGTCGTTGTTGCAGTTGTTGCGGATGATGTTGCTGCTACTGCTGCTGCTGAAGCTGTTGTTGTTGCTGTTGTTGTTGTTGTCGCCTCCTCCTCCTCTTCTCCTCCTCCTCCTCCTCCATCTTTCTTTCTTTCTTTCTTCTTTGTCTTCTTCTTTTTTCTTTCTCTCTTTCTTTCTTCCTATCTTTCTTTCTTTTTTTATTTTAACCGTCTTTTTTTTCTTTCTTTCTTTCGTCTTATTCTTCTTTTCTTTTCTTTTTTCTTTCTTTCTTTCTGTCTTTCTTTCTTCTCCTTCTTCTTCTTCTTCTTTTTTTTTTTCTTCTTTTTCTTTCTTTCTTTCTTTCTTTCTATCTCTCTTCTTCTCAGCTGGGCAGTCTTGTACTTGAGAGTAAACATTTAACCAGTAACTTCTCTTTTGATCTCTCTCTCTCTCTCTCTCTCTCTCTCTCTCTCTCTCTCTCTCTCTCTCTCTCTCTCTCTCTCTCTCTCTCTCTCTTCTTGATACCATTTCCCAGAAATAGCACGGAACTACACACACTCGTACGCGTGTTCCCTCAGAGCACTCAAACATATGCACGCACACACACTGCACACTACACACACACACACCACACAGCAGCAGAGAGCCAGCGACTTTTAACACGCAAGCCCGGAAGTTCTTTTGTTTGCATTTTTTTTGGCGCCCGCGCGCGCGCGTTTCTCTGTGTGTGTGTGTGTGTGTGTGTGTGTGTGTGTGTGTGTGTGTGGTGTGTGTGGTGTGTGTGTGTGTGTGTGTGTGTTTAGGGCGTAGTGTGTGTAGTGTGGTGTGTGTGTGTGTGTGTGTGTGTGTGTGTGTGTGTGTGTGTGTGTGTGTGTGTGTGTGTGTGTGTGTTTTAGAGATAACTTTTTTGATAATCAGGAACACACACACACACACACACACACACACACACACACACACACACACACACACACACACACACACACACCATCGGAATTCAGCTCTCGAAAACGAGGGGTAGGGGTTTGTTTGCTTTCAGTAGTAGTAGTAGTAGTAGTAGTAGTAGTAGTAGTAGTAGTAGTAGTAGATCATGTTGTGACTGTCAACATGCCTTTTTGGAAATGTAAGTACTTACGGATAGTCAGTTGGGGAAACTGCACACCACACAGACAGACAGATAAGGACGAAAGAAAATAAAGACAGGTAAGCTAAGCTAAGCTAAGCTAAGCTAAGCTAAGCTAAGCTAAGCTAAGCTAAGGTAAGACAAAGTCAGTTAAGGTCAGGTCAGGTCAGGTCAGTCAGGTTATTTGAGGTAAGATAAAGTAAGGTAATGTAAGGTAAGATAAGGTTAGGAAAGATTAGGTAAAATAGGGTAAGGTAAGGTAAGATAAGATAAGGTAAAGTAAGGTAAGGTACGATAAAGTAAGGCATGGTCAGATAAGGTAAGATAGGGTAAGGTAAGATAAAGTAAGGTAGGGTAAAATAAGATAAGTAAGGGAAAGATAAGGTAAAAAAAAAGTAAGGTAGGGTAAGATAAGGTAAGGTAAGGAAAGATTCAGTAAGGTAAGGTAAGGTAAGGTAAGTAAGGTAAGGTAAGGTAAGGTAAGGTAGATTCAGTAAGGTAAGGTAAGGTACGGTAAGATAAGGTAAAGTAAGGTAAGGTAAGGTAAGGTAAGGTAGGTAAGGTCAGATAAAGCAGGTAAGGTTTAGGTAAGATAAAGTAAGTCAAAGTAAAGCAAGGTAAGTAAGGTAAGATAAGGTAAGGTAAGATAAGGTCAGGTCAGGTCAGGTCAGGTCAGATCAGATAAAGTAAGTAACGTAAACGTAAGGTAAGATAAGGTAAGGCAAGGTAGTAAGGTAAGATAAGGTAAAGTAAGGTGAGGTAAGATAAGGTGAGGTAAGGTAAGGTAGGGTAAGGCCAGGTAATGTAAGTAAGGTAAGATAAAGTACGGAAGGTAAGGTTAGAGAAAGGAAGGTTAGGTAAGGTAAGTTAAGGTAAGGTAGGTAAGAAAAGATGAAGTTAGGTAAGGTAAGGTAAGGTAAGGTAGGGTAAGGTAGGGTAAGGTAAGATAAAGGAAGGGTAGGTAAGGTAAGATAAGGTATGGTAAAGTAAGGTAAGGTAAGGTAAAGTAAGTTAGGTAGGATAAGATAAAGCAAGGTAAGGCAGGGTAGGTCAGATAAAGTAGGAGAAGGTAAGATAAAGGTAAGGTACGGTAAGGTAAGGTAAAGTAAAGTAAGGTAAGGTAAGGTAAAATAAGATTAGGTAAGGTAAGATAAAGCAAGGTAAGCTAAAGTAAGGTAAGTCAAGGCAAGGTAAAGTAAAGTAAGGTAATGTGAGATAAAGTAAGGTCAGATAAGATAAGGTAAAGTAAGGAAAGTGAGGTAAGGTACGATAAAGTAAGATAAGTAAGGCAAGATAAGGTAAGAAAAAGTGAGGTGAGGTAAGGTAAAGTAAGGTAAGGTAAGATAGAGTAAGGTAAGGTAAGATAAAGTAAGGTAAGGTAAGATAAAATAAGATAAGGTAAAACAAGATAAGGTAAGGTAGGGTAAGGTAAGGTAAGGTAAGATAAAGTAAGGTAAGATAAAGTAAGGTAAGGTAAGGTAAGATAATGTAAGGTAAGGTAGGGTAGGGTAAGGTAAGATAAAGTAAGGTAAGATAAAGTAAGGTAAGGTAAGGTAGATAACGTAAGGTAAGGTAGGGTAGGGTAAGGTAAGGTAAGATAAAGTAAGGTAAGGTAAGATTAACTGAGGTAAGATAAGGCAAGATAAAGTAAGGTAAGGTAAAATAAAGTAAGCTAAGGTAAGGTAAGATAAAGCAAGGTAAGGTAAGGTAAAGTATGGTAAAGTAAGATAAGATAAGGTAGGGTAAGGTAGGTAAGGTAAAGTAAGGTAAGGTAGGAAAGAAACGATAAAGGAATCAAAGGTAAGGTAAGATCAGGTAGGGTAAGGTAAGGTAAGGTAAGGTAAGGTAAGGTAAGGTAAGGTAAGGTAAGACAAAGTAAGGTAGAGTAAGATAAAGTACGGTAAAGTAAGGTAAAGTAAGGTAAGAGAAAGTAGGTAAGGTAAGATAAAGTAAGGTAAGGTAAGATAAGATAATGTAAGGTAAGGTAGGGCAGGGTAAGGTAAGGTAAGATAAAGTAAGGTAAGGTAAGGTAAGATAAACTAAGGTAAGATAAGGCAAGATAAAGTAAGGTAAGGTAAGGTAAAATAAGGTAAACTAAGGTAAGGTAAGATAAAAGCAAGGTAAGGTAAGGTAAGTACGGTACGGTAAAGTAAGGTAAGATAAGGTAGGGTAAGGTAAGGTAAGGTAAAGTAAGGTAGGTAAGAAAGAAACGATAAAGGAAATCTAAGGTAAGGTAAGATCAGGTAGGTAAGGTAGGTAAGGTAAGGTAAGGTAAGGTAAGGTAATGTAAGGTAAGGTAAGGTAAGGTAAGGTAGGTAAGGTAAGGTAGAGTATGATAAAGTACGGTAAAGTAAGGTAAAGTAAGGTAAGAGAAGTAGGGTAAGGTAAGGTAAAGTAAGGTAAGATAAGGTAAAGTAAGGTAAGGTGAGGTAAAGGTAAGGTAGAGTCACTCCTCATAGCCCAGCCGACCGCCAAGGTCCATATCATCGGGGCTGTCAACTACGTTCAAGTCAACTCACACACACACACACACACACACA
>JADBJO010014533.1:40548-47231 GCA_016801955.1 Conus betulinus
CACACACCGCACAGTGACACTCAAAAGGAAATCAAATAGCTCAGTTGGTAGAGCATCGGACTCGTAATCGTTGGGTTGCCGGTTCGCATCTCCGCCGGGCCGTTTCGGTACAGTGGGATATTTTTTTTTTTTTCCCCTCGGAGTTAACATTAGTTCTGACTCCATTTCCCATACAGTCCTTCGAATGAGACTGTAATCCGAGGTTTCCGTGTGTGAATGCACGCATAACATTTTGCACACACGGTCAAATCCCATCACCAACTTTCGGAAGAGAAGGCCGGTTTGGCCGTTGGTATGGATGATGACACGTTACACATAGCCTGCACCCTTCCACGAAGATGGAGTATGGCTGCCTTAAAGGCGGGATAAAAATAAAAACGGTCATACACACAAAAACTCCGCTCTCTTTGTGGGGTAGATGGGATTAATACTTACCTTTCTGTACAGGGGTGTCCGCAGGAGTATCAGCCTGCGTACGCAGAAGAAGAAGAAGAAGAAAGCACGCTCTTCAGCCAGCCTTTCTTCGCTCTGTCTGTCCAGCTCACTGACACGTACGTACCTTGAACAGTTTTTTTTTTTTTTTACTACTGAAATGACCGATCCGATGGATCGGCACAAATTGTCAATGGTTGGAACAAAACTGGTTCACTGGATTTTAAACTCAAGAATGTAATTTCCCTGAAAAAAATTTCCTCTGACTCCACAGTCCTTTTTTCTAGAAGTTCTTGAATGGCATTTCTTGTCCAAAAATACCCCTGATATTCCTTTGATTTAAAAAAAAGAGATTAATTACCATCAGTTGAAAGGCACCATCTCGCCCCATCAAAAGGGCCTCCTCGAAGCTACTACCGGGTGGGACACTGACAACAGTTTTTTCCTGGTAGAACGTCTCTCTCTGTGGGATTACTACTACTTCACCCGCAACCAGTTTCAGCCGAATTCTGTCATGTCATGGAAGAAGAATGAAGAATAATAGCGATGGGGTTTTCCCCGAAGATGAAGTATGGCTGCCTTAATGGCGGATTAAAAAAAACGGTCCTACACAATCAAAACTCCACAGCCGTTGCGTAGATGGGATTAATCCTTGCCTGTCTATACAGGGAGTGTCCGCAGGAGTATCAGCCTGCGTGTGCAAAAAAAAAAAAAAAAAAGGAAAAAAAAACAAAAAATAAAGAAAAAAATAATGGCAACGCGGTTGAACTTTACAAACGTAGGCACTCCATCAACAACGCCAATGACCTCGACCATGAAACTGAAGTGTCGTACTGGCCCATCCAAGGCAACATCAGTATTCGATCAGCTGAACAAAATATGGAACAGCAAGAAATTCTCCCTTGGACTGGAATCAAATTGAAGTTTGTATTACTCCAGTGTGATTTCAACGCTGTTATATGGCTGTGAAAACCTGCATTAAATTTACAAGACCACCCAGGAGAAGAACTCGACGCTTTTGACACCAAGTGCCTGCGTAAGATCTTGGGCGTCAAATGGTCAGGACTTTATACCAAATGCAAAGGTCAGGGAGAGAGGTCCAAACAGCTCACCGTGTCAACCATCAACATGCATTGAAGACTGGGCGAGTCCTCCACATGGCTGGGTCATGTCTTAAGATTACCCTCATCTTCAAGACCTGCAAAACCAGGCCATGAATGGACCCACCAGCATGCGCAGAGGAAAAGAGGACGAACCCAGGATGAGCTGGCCGACAGACAGTGGAGAGAGGACCTCCCGACTCGTTGACAGAGGATGGAATGACGCTACGCAAATGGCTGGTGAGGACCCGTGCACAGTGGAGCGCCTTGACTGGCCTCATGCGTCCAAGACGACGGGGGGCAATCTAAGGTCTAAGTCCAAGCCAATGGGTGAAAAGCGACAATACTATACTACATAGCCCTGCACTTTCAGGTCATGGTAGATTTCTTACATTTTTGTCAGGCTAAGTATCATCAGACCAACGCAGTCGTAGCACTCAGATCACACACAACAGGACATCACACACACTACCCACCAACAGCACAGAACACACCCAACACCACACACAAACACTACACAAAGGCCTACACACACATTGACAAACACAAGTTTCACGAGAGTCAAATGGGAGTAGCATTGATGCTGAATCTTGAAAATGGTATGGGCTGTAAAAACTGACATGTGAATTTTTGGACACTAAACAGGCGGAGTGCTGAAGCACGGTGAAGGGAGTCAAGATGATGGAGCAATTTGAAACGGCTGTTAATATTCCTGGTTGATTAGGTGTCTGTCTGCCGGCTTTTGCAAGATCAGCTCCCAAACAGTATGAAATCTCATTTCTAGCTTCTCTCCGTCTGTCTGTCTGTCTGGCTATGTCTGTCTGTCTCTCTCTCTCATCTCTCAGATCTCTCTCTTCATCACCATTCAAACACATCCACACACACACTCCGAACACACAACACACAAATACACACACACACGGCACCACAGCACACACATGCCACACACAAACACACACCAACGAGAGAGAGAGAGTAGAGAGAGAGAGAGACCAGAGAGCCACACCACTACACACACACCACTACAGCACACCACACACACACAAGCACTACCACCCATCACTACACACATGTTATTTACGCACACGTATTAGCATTTTTACCTGTGGTGCCTGAATAAAGGAAGGGTCCCTTGTGGGCGATATAGCTTGAATTTTATCTAAATAAATATAATAAATAGATAGATAAAAAGAAAGAAAAGAGAGAGAGAAAAAATGTCCTCTGTGGGGATGAGACCGCACCAGCTTGTTTTAAGCTCTCCAGGTTGATCCTGCAATACCTTGGTGATGTCACATTATACTCTGTTGGGCTCAGTGGTGTGTGGTGTGGGTGTGTGTGTGTGTGTGTGTGTGTTGTGTGGGGTGTGTGTAGTGCTGTGTGGTTAGTTGTGGTGGTGTATGTGTGTGTGTGTGTGTGTGTGGTGTTGGTAGTGGGTGTGTTTGTGTAGGGAGATGTGTGGTCGTGTGTGTGTGTGTGTGTGTCGTGTGTGTGTGTGTGTGTGTGGTCGTGTGTGTGTACCAGGATTCGCATTCACTGAAAGCATTATTGGCTTGATGCTATTGTCATCCTTCCCTCACCTTCTTACTATCAGCATGCATCTCACGCACAAGCACACAAAACACCACCCCACACACACACACACAAAACACACAGCACCGCGCGCGAGCAGGCGCCCTTGCCAACAAACACACACACACACACACACACACACACACACACACGCACGTACTGCACGCACCAAGCCTCACGGCACAGCAAGCACGAACGCACGCACATCACACACCACAAACACCACACACACACACCCCACTCACGCAAACAGGGACAGACGACAGAGACCACATCTCTTGAAAGGAAAGAGACAGATGATGGAGCGGACGAAGATAGAGAGACACGAATCAAAGAAGAGAGCGATTCAGAGGGAGACAGGAAGAGAGAGAGAGAGAGAGGAGAGAGAGCAACAGAGAGACAGAGACAGATGAGAGATGAGACAGATGAGAGAGTGACAGCGAGACAGAGACAACCATAAGAGAGACAGACAGAGAGCAACGACATTTTAGAGAGTAGACAGCACCGAAAACAGTGAGCCAGATAAGACAGATCTTAACAGAGACACACAGAGGAGAGAGTGGACACAGTATACCACAGAGAGAAGCACCGACCAGAGAGAGATTTTTAGAGACACAAAAGATAGACAGGACAGGAAAGACAGAACAGAAGACAGACAGACAGCCACGAGGTTTCAACTCAAAGCCTACGAGTCCTGCTGCTTTTTAACCGGAAATAAACCTTTCAGTGTTGTCATGTGCACCTTGCAAGTCTTTTGTTGCACCCTTAGTGTCACGTGATAGCAAGCCTTTTGTCTGTCTTTGTCAAGCCCTTTGTGTGTCCTTGTGCAACCTTGTCGTGCCTTTTTGCTCAACCCTGTGTGTTTGTCCTTGTACAATCCTTTGTGTCCGTTGTGCAACCCTTGTGCCGTTGTGTGACCAATTTGTGTCCTTTGGGCTAAAACCTTGTATGTACTTTGTACAACACTTTTGTGTGTTTCTTTGTGGCAACCCCTTTGTGTGTCTCTTTGTGCTAAGCCCTCTGTGTGTCCTTTGGGCATCTTTGATCGTTGGGCAACCCATTTTGTGGCCTTTGATCAACCCTTTTGTTGTGTCCTTGTGCAGACCCTTTTTGTCCTTGTGCAAAAACCTTTGGTCCTTGGCAACCGTTCTTCCTTTGTAGCCGAACCGTCTTTGTGTCCTAGCTGTTGCAACCATACTTTTGTGTCGTTTGAGCGACCCTTTCGTGTCTCCATTTGTGCAACCTGATGTGTGTCCTTTGTAGGCACGCACTTTTGTGTGTCCTTTGTGCCAACCCTTCTGAGTACTTGTCCACCCTTTTGTGTCTTTTGATAACAAACCTTTGTGTAGTCCTTTGTGCAAGTCTTTGCACAACCCCCGCTGTGTGTCATTTGTGCAGCCACTTTTGTGTGTCCCTTTGATACAACCCTCTGAGGGTCCCCTTTTTGGTTTTTAACGCCTTTTGTGTCCTTGCTTGATCAAACATTGGTTGGTCCTTTGTTACAACACATCTGTGTTCTTTGTGCTAAGACCCTTGTGTGTGTCCTTTGTCCAATCCTTTTGACGTCATTTGTCAAAATTGGTGTCCTTTGGATCAACCCTTTGTGTGTCCTTGAGTTGATCACGAACCCCTTATGTGTGTCCTTTGTTACAACCCGTCTGTGTCTTTGTAAACTATTTTGTGTCCTTTGATCAACAATTTGTGGTCCTTTGTGCAACCTTTTGTGTCCTTGATCAACCCTTGTGTGTCCTTGTGCAACCCTTGCTGTGTGTCTCTTTGTCGCAACCCCTTTGTGTGTCCTTGTGCAACCCTTTGTGGCATTTGATTCAAACCACATGTGTTGTTCATTGTGCAGCCCTTCTCTGTGCTTTTGATCAATCCCCTCTGTGTGTCCTTTGTGCAGTCGCCTTTGTGTGTCTTTGTCCAAGCGCCTTGTCCTGAGAGCGGGTTTTGTTCCTTTGAGCCCCGTTTGTGTGTACTTTTGCAACCCTTTTGGTGCCTGTTGTACCAACCCCTTTGTGTGTGTGTCAACCCTTTTTGTGCTTTGTGCCCTTTTATGTGTCCTTTGGTCCCACCCTTTTGCGTCCTTTGTGCAACCTTTTGTCCTTTCCTTTGTCGCAAACCCTTGTGTTGGGTGGTGTCCCTTTGTACAACAACCTTTTGTGTGTGTCCTTTTTGGTCCTTGTCACCCGTCTGTGGTCCTTTGTCCAACTCCTTTTGTGAACCGTTGATCAACGCAACCTTTGTGTGTCCTTTGTGCAAAAACCTTCCTTTTTGTGTCCTTGGATCACCCCTTTGTGTGTCCTTTGTGTGCAACCCTTTCTGTGTGTTCCTTTGTGCAACCCCTTTGTGTGTCCTTTGTGCAACCCTTTTTGTGTCCTTTTGATCAACCCACTTTGTGTGTCCCATTGTGTGGCAGCCCTTCTCTGTGGGTCCGTTGTGTAAACCCTTTTGTGTCCTTTGTGCAATCCTTTTTGTGTCCTTTGATCCAACAACCCTGTTGTGGTCCTTGTGTGCAACCACTTTTGTTCCTTTGATCACCCTTTGTGTGTTGTGCAAACCCTCCTGTGTCCTTTGAATTCAACCCTTTTGTGTGTCCTTTTGTCCAACCCTTTTGTGTGTCCTTTGTCCAACCCTTGTGTGTCCTTTGTCCAAAACCCTTTTTGTGTGTCCTTTGTGCAAATCCTTTGTGTGTCCGTTTGTGTGCAAACCCTTTTGTGTCGTTTGTGTGCAAACCTTTTCTGTCCTTTGTGCAACCCCTTTGTTCTTTTTGTGTTCTTTTTGTGTCCCTTTGTGCAAACCTTTTGTGTGTCCTTTGTGCAAACCTTTTTGTGTGTCCTTTGCGCAACCTTTTGTGTGTCCTTTGCGCAAACCCTTTGGTGTGTGACCTTTGGGCAATCCTTCGTGTGTCCTTTGTGCAACACCTTTGTGTGTCCTTTGCGCAAACAACCTTTTGCGTGTCCTTTGTGCAAATCCTTTGTGTGACCTTTTCGGCAATCCTTTGTGTGTCCATTTGTGCAACCCTTTGTGTGTGTCCTTTGTGCAAACCCTTTGTGTCCTCGTCGCTGCCCACACTGTCACATTGCGTTTTTTTTTTTTTTTTCTCCTGCGTGTTGTTAACACTTTTTTTTTTTATCCGGTTTTGGGTTTATCTTCTTTTTTTTTTTTCGGGGGGGGGGGGGGGGGCTGGGGGGGGGGAGGGGGGGGGGGGGGGGGGGGGGGCGGGAGGGGGGGACCCGGGGTTGTTCTGTTCCTGGTGTTAAAAAAAAAAAAAAAAAAGAGGGCGAAAAGGAGATGAGGGGGTGGGAGGTGGTGTGAGGGTGTCGAGATCGGGTCGGGGAAGGGTGGCGGTGTGGGAGGGGGGGGGGGGGGGGGGGGGGGGGGGGGGGGGGGGCGGAGGGCGTTGGTGGGGGGATGAGACAGAACCAACGGGTGGTGAGACGTGGGGTGTAGAGAGAAGAACACGAGGAGAATGAGCGGGTTCTGGTCTGTCAGTCATCTGTCTGTCTGGCCTTCTTCCTGTCAGTCTGTCTGGTTGTCTATCTGTCGTCTTTCTGTTTTCCTCTCTCTTCGTCGTCTCCT
>JADBJO010014534.1:0-20000 GCA_016801955.1 Conus betulinus
ACATTCCTATAAGACATTTTCACCTGACAATGACTGATCATTCAGGTAACAATCAGCCACCCTCGCATACTCAACAAAGTAACCACGAACCTGTTGATCATCATGCTAACTAATAGGCATAACGAATTACATAAACCAATGAATAAATTGTACATAATAAAGAGTGCTATCACTATTTTTTCACTTGATTTTAATCCTGCTAAAAATACTAGTTTGTCAATCCCCCCCCAAAAAAAAAAATAAATAAATAACATAAATAAAATAAAATAATAATAATAGAGATATGTCAGTAATTTTGATAGTTTTTTGTATGAGCCAAAAAGTGTCATATGATGGCAAGGATTCATTGGGACTTTACCAGATGTTGTGTGTGTGTGGGTGTGTGTGTTGTGTGTGTGTGTGTGTGTGTGTGTGGTGTGTGTAAAATGAAGATTGAGCCGTTTCAGTTACACCCATTGCCTTCGAACAATAGTCAGTCGCAATATTTCAATGGGATTAATTCTTTTTGTAGCCATTTAATTTTCACCTCTTTGATTTTTACTGATTTAGAAGACACTTTTCTCCAGGAAACGTTCAAAATCATTTTTGCTGACGACTTTTGAACAGCAATTAGGCTTACTTGATATTTGTCAAGTGTGTAATACTCAGGATATCTTTTTGCACCTTATTTGTATTAGTTATGATTTTTTAATGCATTAGGCATACTTGAGTGAAATAAGTATTGTCATTTAACCGAATTCCGCATATTTTTTTGTATATTTTTATTGAAAAGACCAGCCATGCCTGCACGTGATATAAAATTTACTGGTAATTGTGTAGTGGCTATGAATTCTTCATGCTTGAAAACATCCTCCATTATTTTTCAGAAGACTCCCTTTCTCTGTTATCCTATATTTACTTAATAACAATGTTTCCTACTGTCTTTCCTTCGTTGTAAAAACAAAATCGGTTCACCGACCGTAGTTTCACACAGACTTTTTGGCGTATACATGATGGGCAAAAACTTCTACATGCTCTAAAAGCATGATTTCAGATTTGTATGATTTTAAAGCGTACACTGATGCATAACATTCCATGTTTCTAAGAAAAGGATACATTTCGAGTGCAACATTCATCTGTTTATCATTTGTGGTTTTATATTTTCTGAGCCATGAAAGTTTTAAGGCATAGATACACTTTCTGATATCAGGTATATTCAGACCAAACTGTTGCACACTTAAGTTGTCGTTTCTTTCTCAAAAGCAGTAGATAGTATCAGTATGAAATTCCATTCTTATCAGGATGAATTTCAGTTACTTTTAATTCAAAGTTTATTTGAAAAGAAACAACAACTCCCCTAGAAGCAAACACGCATTTGTACGCCCATTCTTAGTTTATGTATTTTTCTAATTCGTTACTTAAATGAGTGTCTTGCAAAACAATGTATGGAAAAGTTTTTTCTGCTCAAATAATGGAAGACATCCCTTCTTTTTCTAGTATCACCAATCCCTGACAAGTAAGAGAAGCAATCGTCAAAGTCTCCATTAATTATGTATAATATATAACAAGCATCATAGAACCAGATTGTGAACATAGTAAACAGTAGTGTAGAAAACAACATTGAACAATTGAGGAATGCCTCACAACAAACTTTTGACACGTTGATATTATTTTAACATGAAGTGGAACACCTGAAGGGAAGATGACAACTCTTTATACAACTAGCACCTGCAGTATACAGTTTTTTGCAAGAAAACAAATTGCCACATGCACATGAGTACAAGTAGTGATTTAATTTCTGGTTATAAATTTTCTGCCATTTTTTGAGTGTAGTGTTGTAGGATTTATGGGTGTTGGGTCTCCATGAATCCATGATTAGATCAACTGATTTTTTTTTTGATAAACCAGAAGTTAAGAAATCTTTGCCGAGATCTTGCAGACAAGCAAGTTTAGCTGACGTTTCTGAATGAGAAGATGAACTGCTCTGAGGTGGCTTGATGAAGAAGATGGCGTCTGCACCTGACTTCTACAGGAGGGTCTCTCCGGATCTTCTGCAACACTCGTCCTAAGATGCTGAAAGGTGGAGATGCATACCACTGTAAAATTCCAAGGATGGAAAAAACATACATTGCTTCACCTTCTGGATCTGGCCTGTATGAAATGTATCGCCGCATTTGAAAGTTTACAGGGGACGATTTTTAAACTTTCAGCTGCTGTAGCATGAAACAAATTAAGTGAGTGCCTCAAAACTTTTACACAAAGTAAATCAATATCAGTTCTGCTGAAAACATGTTCTTGAACTTGCATTTATCTCTTGCACTAAGTGTAAACAATACAATTCAAAAACATGCATAAGATGCTTGGTTTTCGATGGCTGAAAGTGTCATGATCAAAGACAACCAGAAGCCAGTACTCAAAGTACGAGGTTTTGTCAAACCCATACTGAAAGCATTTCCACCAGTTGAGACAACAAGAACCAGTGTCTGGTGATACTTGGTTTTTACAAGCTCAAAGCGCCATGATTTGTGCCTCTTTTTGCCCCCAGTTCTTCCATTTTTCCGGTTTTTTTTTCCCCTTTCACACATTGTTCTTTTTTTTTTTTCACATTGTTACTTTATTTGTCTCCTTGAATATATAGTTTGATTTTGTGACCTCTGAGATTTAATGAGACTAGTTCTATGCTTGTGTATTCCTTAAATGGTTTCCTTTTTCTTGATGTGCATTGTTAATTTGTCAATTTTGAAACAGTGATGACAGAACTAGTTTTATCTGTATTGAATGATTTCATAGTCTTTAAGGCTGTATTGTATGCATTCCTCTGCGTATTACGTTGCATAAAGCAGACTGTGCATAAGATTATAGTTGAATATTGACTGACGCTTTTTGTAAACACTATGCCTTCTGCATTAGACACATGACCCTCACAGGAGGGGCTTCGAGTAGAATTTCTAAATATCAACAGTGCTAGAAATAAAGCCCAGGATATTGCAACGATTCTATATAATAATGGCCATAACTTTCATGTTTTGTTTGTTTTGTTTTGTTTTGTTTTGTTTTGTTTGTTTTTTTTTGTATTGCTGAATCTTGAATAACAGATTTGATTC
Source organism: Conus betulinus (assembly GCA_016801955.1). Taxonomy (NCBI): domain Eukaryota; kingdom Metazoa; phylum Mollusca; class Gastropoda; order Neogastropoda; family Conidae; genus Conus; species Conus betulinus. The sequence goes on from JADBJO010014534.1 coordinate 3,084, forward strand.
ATGATTCCAATATGTACAAGCCTAACTATGATATAAAACCGACTTGATCCAGTTACACCTAAATCAACTGGATTACTTTTCTATTGTTCAAACTCAGTAAACTTCAAAAGAATGTTCCATTTGGAAAATATCATATTGAATCTATCTGGATAGAAATTACTTTTAGACATTCTGAACCAATTTTGATAGGATTTCTACAAAGAACCCAGCTGAAAACTACCGACTGGTATGACAAGTTTAATTCAATGATGGATGCTTCAAATTTGAAGTCTAAAGAAATAATTCTTTACAGTGATTTTAATATTGATTTGACAAAACCTGGAACAAAATGGAGTCGTGGTTATCCTATTATGGATTAGAACAAATAATTGATCGACCGACACGTATTACTGAACACACTGAAACTCTAATTGATCATATTTATGTTAACACAAAGTAAACACAATCGAAATGTGTTCCGTACAGACCTGATGCAGTGACCATTCATCTGTTTGTTTAACATGGAGGAAATCTTGTACTGATGCTTTACACATTTCGATAGAAACGCTTTCCTTTGCGATTTACTTCACTCAGGTTTAGATTATGTTTTATCAGGTAAGAAACCCCAATGATGCTGTTAACTTCTGGATTAATACATTTAATTCAGTGTATAATAAACACGTTCCTTTTGTAGGAAAAAAGAGTGAATATGTAATTAAACCTCCTTGGCTGACTAAGGAAATAGACAATTAAATATATAAAAGAGACTATTGTCTCAGGTCAAAAAAACAAAACAAAGAACAATTGAGAAAACAAAGAAATAGAGTTCATTCTATAAAGGGAAAAGCGAAGAAAAAAATATTTTCAAGATTTATTATCTTCTTCACAGAATTAAAATGTGATGTGGAAGGCTATTAATTTTTTAACCAATAATAAATTGAAGCTTCTTCTCAAAATCCAGTAAAAGACATATCACCAGAAGATCTTAACTCTCGTTTTTGCAAATGTTGCTAATCACATAATAATAGTGATAAAACTAATAAGAACGATTTACAAGAGTTACAACAATATTGTCGTTCAAAAAATGTCACTTCAGTTTTCTCCATACCGTGTGTTTCAATAGGTGAAGTTTTTAATCAGCTGCTGAATTTAAAACAATCAAGAACCAGAGACTTGGATGGAATCCATGGAAAGATATTAAGAATCTCGTCAACAGTTATCGCTGATACACTCACCTATGCTTATAATCTGTGCATTGAAAAAGAATATTTCCCCGTAAAATTTAAACAGGCCAAACTTATACCTTTGCTCAAGAATGGAGATCCTGCCAATTCCTCTAACTAAAGACCCATTTCAATTCTTTCCCTTTTGTCAAAACTAATTGAAAGACATGTTCAAATACATTTATATTCTCATCTGAAGTATTATGATCTAATTCATGACAATCAATCAGGTTTTCAACAAAATCACTCTTGCCATTCATCTCTCATACACCCTATAGATCAATGTCTATCTAAGATAAACAATGATGAATCTACTGGAATTCTTCTTGTTGATTTTACTAAACTTTTGACGTTATCAGCCATTCGCATCTTAGACATTACAAACTATCAAGTGTGGCTATAGAGTTTATCAGATCTTTTTTACTGATCACCGACAACTTGTTGAAATTTAGTGACAACAGGTCTGAATTACTTCCTTTGAAATTGGTGTTCCTCAAGGAGCTGTTTTAGGACCCCTATTATTTTCTATCTACATAAATGATTTCCTTTATATATAAAGTGCGGTTGCAAAATGTTTGCTGACAACAGTCAAACAGTGCTAATTCTACCATTCTAGTAAGTAACCTTCAGAGTAATATCAACAGACTAAATCTATGGACAGAAATGAACCACATGGCCCTCAATGCAGATAAAACTAAATGCACGTTTGTGACCACACGTCAAAAACGACAGAAAAAGAGTTTCCCATTTGCATCATTATATGTCAAAAACAAAAGATCGAGGTAGCAACATCTCATGAAATATCAGGTTGTGTTTTTTTTCTGAAATGACTTATCATGGTATAATCAAATTACTGACCTTGGAAACGTATATCCAAAAGAATTTATCAATTTAAAATAAAACATTTTCTTAATCTTCAAACCAGGAAAGGGAGGTCGTCAGAAAGGCCAGGACACATCATTCTGACATTCCAGGTTGCCAGCCGTAAGACATTGATTTTGATTTCTTTCTCCTAGCTTCTTTGCTTGGTGAAGGGTTTACAGTGTGCTCTTTGGTCTTTTCCCTTAGGTCCAAGCACCCATTGAAGCAGGCAGACTGTGGTGGGTCAGCACGTTTTTGGCTGGGGACTGCCCAGCTTGAGGCAGGCAGTAGCTGACCAATGGAACGCAATGGTCCCTCCCACCATTGGAGACAACCTGCAATACCTGAACTTAGTCAATATGCTCTGGGTTTATAACCTGTAACTGCTGTCTCTGGCATTGTTTCTCTCGATGGGACAGCGGCACTGGGGTGACCTCTCCAGGGGGCAAACCTGGGCAAAATGTGTGGGGATTCTGGGGTGCCCAATCGCCGAATCCCCCTCTCGGCCTTGCTGGTAGAATCCAATGGAAAGGACAAGACAGTACAGTACGATGCCAGTGCAGCTGCAAAAGTTGTTAGAAGGTGTCAAAGTATTTCGACCAACCACCTTAGGAGCTGCGCTCAGGATTTTCTTTCAGGGTTTACTGCCATAACCTCCGTCTCTCTCAACGCGTCCACAAGGCAGTGAAGCTATTTTGACCCATAGCTGGAAGTCTGGCTCGTGGGCACCAGGGCGTATTCACACACCAGTGGGCCTGCATGCCACACATCTGGAGGCAGACTACCTCCAAGTCCCTTGTAGCTTAGCCTGAGTCTGTAAGGTCCCAGTTGACTTGCGTCGCACGAGGAGACACTACATAGGGCTTGCTGGTTGAGAGGCTATTTACTGGCAGGGAAGGACTGACGCATTCTGCTCCCCTTCTCACGGTGCTGCTAGCAGTGGTGCAAGTCAGCGCGGGGGAGGCTGAAAGCGAGAAGTGACAAGCACACAGACACTCTGCCGACACACTAAGCACATCACACCAACTATTAAAACACACTGTATAAAATGCAGTAGTTTTATATCTGTCTATTCTATTCTGACGTCTCTTTCTGAGAATCTCTGGACAAACTGATCATTTCGTGTGCGTTGTTCTAATGTATTACGAAATTATTTTCTCTTGCTTGAATTTGTTTCTCTCCAGATGGTTGGCTTCATCCATTAATTCAGAGCATTTCTTCTGCAGTACTTTTGTCCTTTTCCTCAGTACTTTCTTTCTCCTCAGATGTGAATTGTCTTCTCTAATCAGGCAATATCCTTTCTATGTGTATGTTAACTTTATCCATGCGTGCGTTTTTCTTCCATCTTCCATACCACTTTCAAGACGATGTAGAGCGGCGATAATTGCACTGTCACTGTTTTCTGTAATTTGCTTTTCAGCACCCTCACCTCTCCTTTCATTGCTGTTGGCCACACTGCTGGCAAAGTCTTATTTTGTGCTGTTGTTGATCCACATTCTTTCGTTTGCTACTTGATGAACGTTCTCTATTAAAAGGTTCGTCCCTGAAATTTGCTACTTGGTGAACGTTCTCTGTTAAAATGCTTGTCCCTGAAGTTTACTACTTGATGAACGTTCTCTATTAAAATGTTCGCCCCTGAAGTTTACTACTTGATGAACGTTCTCTATTAAAATGTTCGTCCCTGAAGTTTACTACTTGATGAACGTTCTCTGTTAAAATGTTTGTCCCTGAAATTTGCTACTTGATGAACGTTCTCTATTAAAATGTTCGTCCATGAAATGTTCCTCTTCTGCGCAAAGGTGACTGGACAGTCCTGTGGTAGGACTTTCACTGACGACCTGAAACATTGTTGGGATCTTTCTGTTCTGGTTCGATCACCTGGTGTTGTCTCTGTAGGACACCTAGTGATGAAAGGGTGACAAAACTGAATATAATGACCTAGTGAAAGACGTTGCGGTTCGCAGAAGTTTGTAAATACACTTTCCACACATATGATATTGGCGAAACAGTCGTTCTTTCAGTTTTTGACGTGACTGAAATAATAATTCTGTTTAGTAAGAAAATTCCCTATTTTCAATGTCAAACCACTGTGATGGATATACTTCACTCAGATTTACTCGTCGCTGAACCGTGGCACATTTTTTTTCTCTCTGCTGTGCAAAGTCCAGAAAAAGTGCAACCAGGCCGTTTCATGCGGAGCGCAGACAAACCACGTTTTACTCTGACAGTGAACTGCTGTCTAGTCGTCACTATGAATTATATGGGCCTGTCTCTCTTTTACCTGATACCTGTGTACACACAGGCTGCCAGTGTCGTCAGTGTCACATCTCATTTACTACATCCCTGTATGTCTACATGTATATAATCTCTCTCTCTCTCTCTCTCTCTCTCTCTCTCTCTCTCTCTCTCTCTCTCTCTCTGTGTGTGGTGTGTGTTTTGAAGGAAGGAATCTGTTTTTACGTCTTGTCACACATGTAGGTGATTGCAGACATCTAAATAACATAGTGTTTTCAATTTTAGACTATTATCATAAAAGAAGAGAAGAGGACGATGTGGTTACATAGAACAAAAATAAAGATAGATGAATTATAGGACAGTAACTATGAAAAATTAGAGAAAACTAACTAGAGTAATCTAACTTACAATTATGATTATAAAAATGTTCCTTAATGGACTTGGCAAAAGGTTACTCGTTAATTTAACAAGAGAAACAACTGCCAACAAATCTAAAAAGTCAAACACATTAACATGCCCAGTGTCAGCACTTGGTATAACACCATTCAAAAAGGGTTTCATTAGTTCACAATCAAAAATCACATGCTGAACTGAAAGATCCCCACGACATACACACTTAACAGCCTGGCAATACTTGGTTTGTAGGGAATTACATAAAAGTCTAAAAGTCAAGCTTGAAACTGGTCTGCTAATCGACACAAAGTTTGACAGAGTTTTTGCTGATGATGTTTTTGATGAGGAACTGTATTGACTCCAGAAATCCCTCTCGATTATATCACTAATTTCCTTGTGTGACAAAGGACAATCAACCTAATACTACCTAATATATTCTTTGCTCCCCTTTTTGCTGCTCTATCTGCTTGATCGTTAAAAACGAAGGAGGTGTGCGATGGAATCAAAGAAAATACAACATTAGTACCTTTCATGTAAGACAGTGCAACATGTACTTAATCTCAAATAATAATTCCTCTCTCTCTCTGTGTTTTCAAAACAATGCAAACTTTTTAATACTGACTGTGAATCAACACAAAACAGGATATTAAATATTGAGACTGGGAAGGAAATTAAATAATTTTAGTGCCATCAGGACAGCAACAAGTTCAGCTGTAAATATGGAATGACCCTTACCTAAATAATATGATTTTTCAGCTTTGAAATCTGGAATTACAAAGCCAGATCCCGCACTACCATCATCAAGAACTGAGCCAGCAGTGTATACTTTCAAATAGTTAGTAAACTTTTCTTCCATGTCAATTTTGACAGATGCTGCTAAGACATGCGGCGACAACGCTTTATTTAGATTAGAAAAAAAATGTTAACTATTACTTCCGTTAGTTCCCAAGGGGGTACCGGCGGAACCAGTACGCGAGGCGCTTCCTTGTGTGGGTTAATCTTTGATGAATTAAAAATGTCTGAAACATATGAACGAAGCTGTATGTTTGTTTGTGTGTATGTGTGTGTGTTTCTTCCCATGTGTATGAGTGTTAGGTCTATATCAAACGATTGTGTAGTAGGTTTATTAATGAGTTCAGTTTGTAAGCATGAAACAACTTTCATTGGAACACACTGCTTGTCTGCTAACGCCCGCCCCTGGCTGTGACGTCACCTGAGTGTGTGTCTGGCCATCCCTTCTTGAAGGCCCCACACTAAACCATGACAGGTTGAATGTAAGCTTTGTGGTTGTGTGGTAGACGTTATTTTACCATCGATGGTAATTTGTGGATGACTGTTAAGCTTTGTGCGGTGCGTCAGATGTTGGTTTACCATCAATGATAATTTGTGGATGACAGCTAAGCTTTATGTGGTGTGTTAGATGTTATTTTACCATCAATGGTAATTTGTGGATGAGTGTTAAGCTTTGTGCGATGTATTAGATCCTATTTTACTATCAATGGTAATTTGTGGATGAAATTTTAGATGCAGATTATTTTCCTCTTGTGATGATGACATCAACGTCTGGGTTTCTCAGTTTTAGAGGTCCGCGTTCTACACGAGTGGATAAGCAAGTGTCTGTGCCCATTAACAACGCTGTCATGGTCAGTTATAAGGAATATATCTACTTTAAACAATATCTAATTCTGTATTACTTACATGGATCATCGTGGAGACTCATATGGAAGCGTTATGATAATATCGAGTCCGATTTCGCCCATCTGATTCATTACCCGAAATTTCGAGTTTATGGTCGTTCAAACTCAAATTGCCAGAACTTGACCTGCTTTAAACTTTTCTTTTCGTTTTTTCCTGAAAATCGAAGGCCTCTTAAATTATCACAGGGTCTCTGGAACTGTTCCGTCAACCATTACGCCAGTTTCCATCACCACTTGGCCTGTAACCTGAAGACAGAATGTGAAGATGGACGGGATGAAACAGCTGACTGCCCCTATAGCAGTCCTCAGTGTGATGGACTGATTGCTATGTGTAACCGTTGCTATAAAATTGTTACCAGTCTAAAAGGATTTGTCAGTAATAACACAAATGTCAACGACAGGGCTCAAGAGTATTGCAGTTCAACACAAAGCGTTCAAAGTGCTGCAGTGTGTGCTGACGGTGGGTTTGTTGCATTTAGAAAACAAACAAAATTACATCCATACCGGCTGAAAAACCTTTGGCTTGGTGTGCGCTGTCACGATGTCTCACTGCCAAAGATGTACAGACATGCTCTTTTTGATGATGGCAGGACGATCCTTCATCATTTTTGGAATATCAAATTAAATGTCTTCTCGACTTCCAAGACATGTTTCACGACTTCATCTTTCATAGACTTGACACATCCTAGAATATTTGCTAAACTATGTGTACCCAAAAGGCGCTATCAGACAAGTGGGACAGTTTGTGAATTTAAAAGCAACAAGACAACAGCAAGCTTGTGTTGTTCAAAGGAAATATCGTTGAGTAGTACAACATTTTCTCTGTCATCAGGACAGAAATATTGGATGAAATGCCTCAATGGTCACCTGACACATACTTTTTTTCTGTGTGGTTCTGACCACTACAAAATATGTGGGCAACAACAAACACCTCCTTGTACTTTTTCTGGCAGATTTTTCCATGTGGCCAAAAATGAAATATCAGATCACCATATCTCTTCAATTGACACATTTACTTGTAAAGATTATGTCATACAGATATCATACACCCTAGTATGTGATTTCACAAATGATTGTTATGATAAGAGTGATGAAATTTTCTGTAATTATCCTTCTTGCATCAGCTTGTTTAAGTGTAAGAATGGCGAGTGCCTGCCTTTTGAAAAATTATGTGATGATATGATCCACTGTCGGGATGAATCAGATGAGGAAAACTGCCTAGATTGTAGACTCTCTACTTTGTACTCACACATCGCTTTAGTACATGTCCTGTTCTTGTCAGTTTTAATGGTGTCGCAAAGTTCGTCTTCAGTTGGATGAAACCCAATGAGTCTTGTCCAGACAGCCACTATCGTTGTCCTGGTGACTGCAATGACTGTCTGCCTGTCTACACCGGTGCAATGGACCCATACGACTGCATTGATCACCAGGATGAAGAGGGATGTGAGGACATGAAATGTCCAGGCCTTTTCCGCTGCAGACTGTCAGCCATATGTTTACACAGTGACCATATGTGTGATGGCTGGCCTCATTGCCCCATGTATGACGATGAACTGGCTTGCAATATATTATGTCCTGTAGAGTGTCTGTGTCAGGGTCACACCTTTCTGTGTCCTCAGCCCTTCTCTGCAGCTTTTTTTTCCTCAGCTTCGCTATTTGGATGCCACAGGGTCAGGTATGACACTACATGATGTGAGTAATAACACCTTCCTTATTGGTGTAGTCCTTAGACGGTGTTCTCTAACGTTCTTGCCTAAAACCCGATTAGTGAACGTAATATTTCTTGACGTCAGTGATAACCAACTCAGGTATGTCAACCTGACTGTTCTTCTTCATTTGAAAAGTCTACAGACACTGTCCCTAGCCAACAATCCTCTGTCCTCTCTCCACACTGATCCCTCCTCAGTGAACCAGCACACAGTGCCCTCACCGTGTTACATCTGGCCCACACTATGCTGACTGTGTTGAATACCACAGTCCTGTCACTATTTCCTCGACTACAGAAGCTGAATCTAACTTTCACTTCCATTCATACAATCAGTAGGGAAGGGTTTCAGTCAACACCGCAATTAGAGGAACTTTACATTTATCACAGTCCTGTTAAAACATTTCCACTTGATCTTTTTCAAGATCTTTCTAGTTTACGCGTCATCTCCACACAAAATTATAAATTTTGCTGCACGGAAATGCTTCCCCATAACTTTGATACTTTAGTCTGCATTGCCCCCCAAAATGAAATTTCTTCGTGTAAAGATCTGTTGCGGTCATGGGCATATCGTTTGTTTTTCTGTGGCTGGCCGCCTGTCTGTCTGTGACTGGTAACGTCTTCTGTTGCTGTGCACGACTGTTTGTGAAAAACATGGCGTCTTCAAGTGGCTACAGTGTCTTTGTCACCAACCTCACCATGGCTGACTTTTCTGATGGGTGTCTACATTGCTGTTATTGGCGTGGCTGATGAACAGTTTCGTGGACGATATCTTCACTAGGATGACACATGGAAAAACAGTGCGACCTGTAAGGCAGCTGGTTTTTTGTCCTTATTATCAAGTGAGGTGTCAGTTTTAATCATCTGGTTTATTACATTGGATCGTTTTGTTGTCCTTCGCTTTCCTTTCAGCTCTGTAAGGTTTAGCAGGACATCAGCAGCAATGGCTTGTCTTTTCAATTGGTTAGTAGGCTGTCATTTGGCCTTGTTGCCCTTACTTCCTATGACATCACACTGGGAATCTCTACAGCCAGACAGATATTTGTATCCCTTTGCCTATCACCAGGCAGAGTTTCAAGGGGAAAATTTTATTCCCATTGGTGTTTTGATTATTTTCAATTTCGTATTATTCGTTTTCACTGCTACTGGTCAGGCTTTATCTACAAGTCAATTAAGGTCAATACTGTGAAAACAAATTCTACAAAAGTGTCACAAGACATAACCATAGCTCGTCGCTTAATTACTGTTGCTTTGACAGATTTTCTCTGCTGGGTTTCCTATTGGTTTATGTGGGATATTGGCACTGGGTGGTATTCCAATTTCTGGAGAAGTAAATGTGGCCCTTGCTGTGTTTGTTTTACCTCTAAACTCCGCGATAAATCCATTCATATATACGTTAAACACACTGGTCGAAAAAAGGAGAAAAACTTCTGAGGGTAAACTTATGGAATGGCTGGAATCACATCCTGATTTCATTCATGATTAAAATTCTTAGTAACTCAACATTTTTCATTTTGCGTCCTTTTTCAGTCACCACTCACTCACTCAGTCACTCACATACATACATACATACATACATACACACATACATATCAATGACTTTAATGCATCAACTTGTCAAATCAACAACAATGCACAGTAGTCCAGATTGCAGGCGCATCGATAAACGTTATCTTTCACATTCTCTCTCTCTCTCTCTCTCTCTCTCTCTCTCTCTCTCTGTCCCCACGTCCTTTTTCTCTCTGGTTGGTTCCAATTCTTTGTCTGTCAGTGCTTTAGTCAGCTGATACTATTTAAAGCACAGTTTGAAAGTCAACATCTGTCAGTTTCAATGCTGGTTCGTGAGGTGATTCCACCTTGACCAAACACGCCTTGACCAAATCATGACAGACATGCTCAAGTATTTTGCGAGTTGTTTACATTTTGTTATGGGCAGTCCTAACATTGAAAGCCCTGAAACCACTCTTTTATGAACTATGCCTAGTGAACCTATTACAAGAACAACCACTTTTGTGCTAAATCCGGCATCACTAAGAGCATAGCAAAGAGGCATGTACTTTTGAAATTGCCCTCATAGCATGTTTGTATGAATGTGTCAAATGGGTTTGAAACCTCGATGACGAACGCCACCGAGTTTCGATGGTCGATGAAGCATAGATCAGGTTTCAGCCTTGGTAGATCTTCAACACCATTTATAGAGACAGGCCTATTTTGAAAAACATCCACAAAATCGGTCGCAATGCATTTCTGTAGCTCCTTTCTGATTATCTCAACGCATCTGTCGTGTCTGTGTGTGTAGAGGCCCCTCAGTTGACGACATCCATTCAAGGCATGGGAGTTTGTGTCAGAACGAAACCCGCACAAAGCACACTCTCTCCAGTAAGTATCAGGATAGTCACTGCATTGGTCTCCAGCAGCTGTAGACGTCCCTTGTTGATGAACCTGGTTATTTGGTCATTGACGTTTGGTGTTGGTGAGGTGTCCTATGGAGTGGGCCATTACCGCATCCGGAATTGCAACCCAGATGATTCTCCCTTGTTGTTGCAGCTGCTGAAAATGGTGCGTATCTTTGTCCATTTGCATTCTTTTGATTGCGCTGTACAATTGTTTAGAATTACTGTAGCGCATTTGAATTACTCCATCCTCTGAAGCTGGGGAGTACTACTCCGAAACTGTTGCTGTTTTCATCGAATTCCAGCCTCAGATCCAGTCGCACACACAGCTCATGGAGCTCAATGAAGGAAGAATGTGACCATTTGACCTTTCTGCTTTTCCTTAACTTCCCTTCAGAGTCTGTGGCATATCCCCCAAAATTGCTGTCGTCTGGATCTGCGTGAGGCACTTTTCTCTTTTCCATATGGAGATGGAAACTGTTGCGCACTACCATTCTGACATGCTGGTCATCACTGTTCAGAACAGAGATCAGGAATGACATACATACATACATACATACATACATACATATAAATTGCATACGTACATACACTGATGGATCTCCCATTGACTGTCAGGGCTACCTCGACTGTTCACGACGTGACAGATTCCAGGACTGTCACGCCAGAGCATCAGAAGAACTTCTAGCCATGCAGGACCGTTGGTGGGAAAGGAAGGCCGATGAAGTGCAGCTATTTGCAGATACTAACAACTCTAAGATGCTGTCCAGTGCCATCAAGGCTATCTACAGCCCCTCAAAAGGAGGAACAGCCCCTCTGCCTTCTGCTGATGGTTCTACCATTATCAAGGGCAAGGAGAGAATCAGCGCAAGGTGGGAAGAGCACTTCAGCCAACTTCTAAACCGGGCATCCACTGTTGACCAGGAAGCTCTACAGAAGATATCCCAGAAGCCTACACAGGTGGACCTCGACCTACCACTCACTGAGGAGGAAGTCAGGACTGCTCTAAAGCAGATGAACTGCGGAAAAGCGCCTGGACAAGATGAAATTCCTGCTTAACTGTATAAAACACTGGGAACCACAGCTTTCAGAGCGTTCCACGACGTCCTCTCGGCCATCTGGGAGAAAGAGGACATGCCAGCCAGCAGACCTCGTGATGCCATTATCATAGCACCTTATAAGAACAAAGGGGCAAAATCAGACTGTGGTAGCTACAGAGGAATTTGTCCTCTCTCCATTGCTGGAAAGACACTTGCCCGCATCCTTCTGAACAGGCTCATCAACAACATCTCTGAAAGCAACTTTCCTGAAGCTGGGTGTAGTTTCCACCCTGGCCGCAGTACCACAGACATGGAGTTTGCTGTGCGACAATTCCAGGAATTATGCATGGAGCTGCAGATGGATTTGTACACTGTGTTCATAGACTTGACCAAAGCTTTTGACACTGTCAACAGAGAAGCTTTGTGGACCATCCTGATGAAGCTGGGTTGTCCACACAAGTTCACCGCCTTGATAAGACTCTTACACGACAACATGACTGCACATGTCCTTTCTAATGGTGAATGTACACACTCCTACAACATCTCAAACTGAGTGAAACGGGGCTGTGTCCTCGCCCCCAAGTTGTTCAACTTGTTCTTCACACACAAGTCCTTTTTCATGCTGTGGGAGATCTGGACTTGGGCGTATACATCAAGTACCGCTCAGATGGATCCGTCTTTGACCTCCGTCGGCTTGCTGCTCGAACCAAGACCCTGAAGAAAGTCATCCCCAAAGCCTTTTTTGCGGATGACTATGCTCTCATGGCACACAAGGCGAAACGCTTACAGGTCATTGTAGACCACCTCGCAAATGCATCCAAGCTGTTTGGACTGACAATCGGTCTTGGAAAAATGGAGGTCGTGGTCAAAGCCACCCCTAACACAGGCAAGCCCCAGCCAGCCATTATCATTGATGGAGTCCAACTGAAGTGCATGGAGAGCTTCAAGTATCTGGGCAGCGTTTTCTCTGCAGATGGTTCACTTGACAAAGAGATCATGTCCAGGACCCTGAAAGCCAGCCAGGCCCTCGGAATATTAAGAGTTAAGGTCCTCCAGCAGAAAGGCGTCAGACTGTCTACAAAGCTTAAAAACTACAAGGCTGTAGTCCTTCCTTCACTGCTGTATGGATGTGAAACGTGGACCCTGTATTGAAAGCATATCAAACAGCTAGAACAGTTCCATACGCGGTCGCTGCGTATGATTATGGGCATTCGCTGGCAGGACAAAGTCACAAACCAAGAGGTGTTACGGAAAGCTGGAATGACAAGCATTGAGTCAATGCTGCTGAAGGCTCAGCTACGCTGGACTGGGCACGTCATCAGAATGAACGACAGCCGCATACCCAGACAACTGATGTATGGTGAGCTCAAAGAAGGCTCGTGCAGACAGGGAAGGCCCAAACTGAGATACAAGAACACCCTTAAGAGCAATCTCAGACGGTGAGGCATCCAGCCTCGCGAGCTCAAAATCCTTGCTGCTTACAGATCACCTTGGAGGTTCCTCACCTTCAAAGCAACAGCTGCCTTGGAAGAGGACAGAAGACTGCATCTCGCCACTGCAAGAAACAGACGACACAGGGCCTCGTCCTGCTCAAAGCCGTACTCAGACTATCGATGTGTCATCTGTGGCGTCTGTGTGCTTCAAGCTTTGGGCTGCAGAGTCACACGCGCTGTCATCGTCATCGTTGAGTACACAGACCGTCGTCTTCGTCGGCTCCCGACGGACTACTACGATTCTCCCGTCGTGTCTGATGGATGAGTAAGCAGGAAGGTCATCTGGTGATGTGGGTCTTCACGTGGAAATGAAGACCAATTCCTGAGGTACAAAGACATACACAGACGCTGCATGGAGTTGGGTCTTGCAAGGATAGGCCCTGTTTCATCTCCGATTCTCTCTTTTCTTGGATGGCGGTTACACTGTTGCTCTTGAATGGACCTGCAGATTGAACACTCTGTCTTGCCATTTGATGCTGCAGATCTTAAGCAAGCATTGTTGATGGAACTGTTCGAGTTGTTGGATGTGTCGGCAGTACGTGGTCCAAGTCTCACAACAGTAGAGGAGAGCACTCAGAACCTCAGCTCTGTATACGGCGACCTTTGTGCGCAATTTAATGCCATGGTTTTGCCACAGACTCTTTGAGAGTTGGCCAAAGGCAGAACTGGCCTTTGAGATGCGCAACATCACTTCTGCATGCAGAGATCCGTTGCTGCTAACGTACTGTCCAAATAGCAGAACTTACCCACAGTAGTGATTTCTGTGTTTTTGATTAGGACAGGTGGTGGCAGAGTACTGCCAGCTCCGAATGTAAAAGGCTGGAACATAGCTTCAGTCGTATCTAGTCTGACTGTAAGTCAGAAGCGTTGACAGGCCCTTGCAAAGCGATCTGTGATGTACTGGATGTCTTCACGGGAGTGTTCAACCAGCGCACTGTCATCAGCAAAAAAAAAAAATCTCTCAAAGGACATCAGATACTCTAGTCATGGCCTGAAGTCGTCGAAGGTAAAGAGTTTGCCATCTGAACGTAACTGGATGTATACTCCCTCGTCACGGTCCCGGAACGCATCAATCAACATTGCAGCAAACAGAAAGGAAAAGAGGGTGGGAGCTAAAACGCATCCCTGCTTCATTCCGTTTTCACTGGAAATGGATCAGAGTTCCGTTTTCTTGCACCCTCGACTGCATGCTATCATGATCCTTACCATCTAAAGAACATTGATAACCTCGAAAAGATTCAAAAGAGAACAACACAGATCGTAACAGGGAACCATATCAGACAGAAGGGGAATACTAGGAAGAACATGAGGAAATTAGAATGGAAACCCTTAGAAGAGAGAAGAGCTTTTATTAAACTTAATATCTTCTTCAAAGGCATAGTTAAACTAATTGATATCCCAATGGAACAACTAGTATTGAATAAAAGTAGCACCAGGAGTGGCGGTCAATCTTATGCCATATCTGCATCAAATATTGACAGCCATTTACATTCCTTTTATCCTAGTTCTGTATGGCTGTGGAACTCACTCACTGCTGGGTGCCATCAAGATTGCCACAAATACAGTCTCATTTAAAAATCAAATTGATACGACACTCTTGAGATCTGCATATTGACTGATTTTTTCTATTTTAACTTCCCCAGATATTTTATGTTTTCCTGGGCCTGAATCTGGCCATTGCTTTTAACTTTTTGAATATCGTGTGCGACCCCTTCTTGCCAAATTTTGCTCCAGGGCCAACAGGCTGAGTCGCACTTTATTTTATTTTATTTTATATTTTAACATGTGCGCTGGTGACCTACTCGTTTTTGAGTGAACCAGTCTTTTAGGAAGAAGAAGAAGATGGGATGAAACTATCAGCATGGTCAGTGTTTCTGGGCAAGCAATATTTTCGTGAAGGGTCTTCCGCAAGCCAGTCCGATTAATGGTGCCGATGGCCTTGGTGAGATCCACAAGCACTATGTGTGGAGCTCCTGACTGTGCTCACGACTTCTCCTGTAGCTGGTGAACAGCAAACACCATGTCGGTTGCGCCCCTGCCTGCCTGATTGAGGGACGAAGGAATCTGCCATATGTGTGATGAGTCTGTGCAAGATGACCCTAGCAAGAATGTTGTCTGCGATGCACATGAAGGAAATCGCACGATGATTATCACAGGACGATTTATCACCCTTCCTCTCGTAGGTGTGTACAATAGAAGCGTCCTTGGCGTCTGGGGCACTTCTCCCTTTTCCCATATGAACTGGAAGAGGTTGGTCAGCTTTTACGTTGCCTCCATTCTTGTACATGTCAGCTGGAATTCCACCTGCTTTGGGTGCTTTCCTGGATGTGGTCTGCTGCAGAGCCTCCACATTCTCTGCATTGGAGGGTGGGTCTGCTGGAGATTCCTTCACTGGCTATTGGGGGTGTATTGTGATCGTTTCTTTAGGTATTGACGAGTCTCTACTCAGGAGAGCATTGAAGGGCTCAGCCCAACTAACAAGGAAGTCGGCCTTTCTGTCAGCAGTGTGGTCTGGTCGGTCAGAAACACGAATAGGGTTGATCTAGTAGTCTTTGGTCCACAGATGGTGCGAAGGCCATAGCATCTGTTGGATGAGCTGCCCGGCTTGCAGGTACTTCTGTTTCTTCTTCTGGCAGGTCTTGTCGCTGAGGTGATCTCTGTGGGTCTTGTGGAGCATGTCTATGAGCTCGTTGATTCTGGGTCATTTTCATCAAACCAGTCTCTATGTTTGTGTAAAACAAAGCCCAGGTTGTCAGGATTCTTTGAAGGATTTTCACTCCTCACCAGTGTCTTTTCAAGTGAGGCCTTCTTGGGGGCGTGTTTCTGGCCAATTTGTTCTTCAGGGCAAGCTGGATGTTCATCTTGCTCCTGAGCAGGTGGTGATCAGACCATCAGTCAGCTTCCCTCATGCAGAGTATAAGGAGAACATCACGTCTGTCCCTCTGGCGAACGATAACATAGTCATGTGTGAGCCATCGTTTGGAGCAGGGATTCATCCACATGTTTTGAACTTGTCCTGCAGCTGGAAGGTAGTGTTGGCAACAGAAAGTTCATGTTGTGCACACAGTGATAACATCGGCAGACCATTGGAGTTGCAGTTTCCCTTGGCGTCCAAGAACGTTGGCCCCAGTAAAATGGTCCCTTTCAATACAAGCGTTACAGTCTCTAGGGAAGATGAGTCTGTCCTTGTGGCTGATCTCAGTAATGTCACAGTTCAGCTCCTTGTAGAAGGCTTCTTTGATGCCATCTGGGCTCGTCATTGTTGGAGCACAGGCGCTGATGATGGTAGAAAAGTGGCCCTTTTTTTTAGCCTATGCCTCAATATCATTAGACGATCATTAATGCTGTATGACAGCCTATCCAGCTTGCAAGCAAGCTTTGTGTGAATGGAAATCCAACATCAGAAGTTCTCCGTTTTTTGTCAGACTTCCCAGTGCAGTAAAAGGTGTAGCTGCCTCCAGTTTTCTCAAGCTGTGTGTCGCCCGCAAGTCTTGTTCACTTAAAGCGTTATGTCGATCTGATAGCGGCCCAGCATCCTGGCAGTCAGAGAGGTACGATGCTCTTGTCTGTCAGCTCTGTTCAGTACATTTCGGACATTCCTTGCCCCAAATGTCAGGGACTTCTGAATTGTTTCGTGCTTTGTCTTATGACCGCCTTACTGGATGACCAGGCAGGTGCTGTCACCTGTCAGTGCTGTGAAGGGTAGGCTTTGTTTAGGGATCCTTTTTATCTCCCTCTCCTCCTATTATTACTGAAAGGCCATCAGCCTACAGCTGCCCACGTGCGGAGTTGTAGCCAACGACCTCCAGCAACATCCTTTGACTGTCCCCGTCGCTACTTCTCCATCGCTGCAGGACTTGAAAGTAGCCGGTAACCGTTGCTGTTGGGTTCAGTGGCG
>JADBJO010014534.1:25000-27500 GCA_016801955.1 Conus betulinus
CCTGACAGCCTGGTTTCCCTGAAGAGGGTGGGATGAAGAAGCTCCTGCTTATACTGCTGTACCAAGAATTCTTGCACCAAGAATCGATCACTTCATGCCCTAGGACAGAGAGAGAGAGAGAGAGAGAGAGAGAGAGAGAGAGAGAGAGAGAGAGACAGAGAGACAGAGAGAGACAGAAAGACAGAGAGAGAGACAGAGAGACACAGAGAGACAGAGACAGAGAGAGGAGAGGCGTGGGCAGGTCCGTATTCGACATCGTGATAATTTCAGCTTTAGCACACTCTCTTTCACCAAAGACAAACCAGGTTTTGTTGCTGTTGTTTCTGTTTACATGCCACAAAACATGTATGGTAGGACATCTGCATTGTGTGACCACTACCTCCTTTCATAGTGCTTACCAGACCTTCAGCCACATCGCCATAGCAATTCCAATGGCAAGTACATCTCTTAAGCTATCGTCCCGAATAATTATTGTCCAGCTACTAAAATCATCTGTGTTCTTACGCTGTACTGTCACAGCACATTGGAGAGACCAAAATTCCCTCAGAACCTATTTTATATCAACCTCTCTCTCATAATCAAGGAGGAAACTGACAGTCTTGTCACTGAACACTTTAACCAACCTCACCGTTCCTTTTTTGACCTGGGATGTTTTGTTTTAGCGAAGCAAAAATGTTGACAGTCACCTTGACAGCCTTGCACAGGAAACGTGTCTGGTTCCAAACATTCAAAAAACAGTGTTTGCCTATTGGACCTATCTTCCTGTTGCCACAGACCGAAGTGGTGAAAGGTACGTCACAGAAGAAGACAGAGGGCACCGTTTAGTAATCTTGCTCGCAGCTTCAGTGGTATAATAAGCAGGTGGGAGGGGAGAGTAGGGAGAGGTTGGAGATACCATGGAGCTAGGGTTAGAAATAAGGGAAGGAAAAGGGGATAAAGGCGTCAAAAAAAAAAAGCCACCGACTGTGGCCACAGCTTTGTCTTCTGATGAGCAGGTAGACTCAGACCTGCAATTCCTGTAAGGGAAATCACGTTTTGTGTGTGTGTGTGTGTGTGTGTGTGTGTGTGTGTGTGTGTGTGTGTGTGTGTGTGTGTGTGTGTGTGTGTGTGTGTGTGTGTGTGTGTGTGTGTGTGTGTGTGTGTTTTTTTTTTTTTGTTTGTTTGTTGTTTGTTTTTTTTTTTTTTCATTTGTTTTGAAGTCTTTGCTCCTGGCAAGATATTTACCTCTGATTTCCGACCTACATCTGTGACTGTGTGTGTGTGTGTGTGTGTGTGTGTGTGTGTGTGTGTGTGTGTGTGTGTGTGTGTGTGTGTGTGTGTGTGTGTGTGTGTGTGCATCTGTGTGTGTCTGTGTGGGTCTGTGTCTGTGTGTGTCTGTGTCTGCGTGTGAGTGTCAGTTTGCTACACCCTGTGACAGCATCGTTTAGTTCTAGCAGTCTCCCTGTTGCTAGCTGGTGAGAGAGAAGGCCGTTGGTAAACAAACTGGTTGCCAGGCTGTGCATCTGTTTCTCTTAGAGGTTCATCGCTTGGAGATGATTTGCCAAAATGTAAAATTGGCACATTTCGAATCAGAGGAGGAAATGTTCTTGCATTCTGATTATTCATGGGGTTAGTTTCTAAATGAGGAGACTGCAGGTGGGAATCAACATGAATTTAATTAAAAAAATAAAAAAAAATGTTCCACCGAACGAAGAAGACAAACAAATTTCAAGACAGAGCACGACGCGTTTCGACCTCTTTGGTCTTCTTCAGGCAAGACAAACAACTTTCACGACAATGAAGATGAAGAACGAACAATCACTTCTCTCCTCAGACTGGGTATGAAAACGACCTTGCTGGGAAGAAGATATTAGTGATTTATTTTGGCTGTGATGTATTTATTTCGGTTTTTCTTCCTTTTCCTGCCAGTCCTTTTCACAGCTCCCTTCGAAGTCCCTGGGATTGGGATATTCCCCCGTGGTTTTGGAAAAGAAAACCCACAGTATTATGTGTGGTGTTCATGTCAGAAACCATGGTTGGGTTGACACATCTGCGACCAGCCATTACTATTGAGGATTTTTCACGCAAGAGAGGTAAAAGTGGACTCTGGTTGGGAATGCACAATGGTTCTGTTCAAGATACACAGCTGGATTATCCCCTTCTCTGTCAGTGAAGGATTTAATGTTTGTATTTCAAACGCCTCCTTTTAATTCCAGCTTGCCTCTTCCTCTCTTCCTTCTCCCCGACTTCATCCCCATCAAGACATTCTCAGAGTGACTGGGGACTTTTTTCACTGGTACTTGTTTCCCCATCACATGTTTGTTTACGTTGTTTCTTTGTGTGTTTGAGCTGGTCAGGCTGAAGAAGGCTGATAGATTTGAGGCGAGTTATTGTTAAGTGTTTGGTTAGTAGTTCATTCCCTATTTAAAAACATGTGCTCAACATGTTCAACAAACATTCATTGAATGGCTTTCAGTGTACGTTAACACATGCACTTAATAATCATTTAAGAGATGTGTAG
>JADBJO010014534.1:32500-47225 GCA_016801955.1 Conus betulinus
TTTTTTTTTAGAGAGAATATGTTCAGTCCGTTGTATGCTTGCATTAAGCATTTTATGTAGAGAACTAACTTCGACGAGGTGACAGTCCTCATAATGGTCCCTTTTCCCCTCTCTGGGCTAAGAGAAAATGAACTGAACTGTTTGCGATTTGAAATCTGTGTGTATCTACATTTCACCTAGAGTAATGCCACTGTCCCTCAGCTGTACGTCTCTCTTAACCTTACTGCATTACTCCTGTGCGTGAGGACATAACGAAATGTTATGAATTCATTTGTTTTTGTTAACCTTGGATTTGATACACACTAGGAATAAAAGTGTACTATTTGTTTGCAGGAAGGAAGAGGGAAATGTTATTGTTCTGTTACCTCTCCCCCTTTGTCAAAAGACCTCTTTGGTAATGACAATAAAATATCAAAGTGTCAAAGTTCTCTCTCTGTCTCACCCCCCCCCCCCCCCCCCCCCCCCCCCCCCCCCCCCCCCCCCCCCCCCCCTCGCTCCCCCCCCCCCCTCCCCCCCCCCCCCCCCCCCCCCCCCCCCCCCCCCCCCCCCCCCCCCCCACACACACACACATACACATACAGGCATCTAACTAGATTGCGAGCTAGTTAGCTACCAACCTATTCCACTTAACCACTTACCAACCTACCTAAATCTCTCTCTCTCTCTCTCTCTCTCTCTCTCTCTCTCTCTCTCACACACACACACACACACACACACACACACACACACACTCTCTCTCTCTCTCACGCACGCACGCACGCACGCACGCACGCACACGCACGCACGCGCGCACGCACACACACACACACACACACACACACACACACACACACACACACACTATCAATAAAGGTATCACACAAAGAGTGGCTGCAGAAGTGAAGAAAATGGAAAACGAGCGAGATAAGCTTGAAATAAGGAGAGCTTGGTTGAATGCTTTGAAAAAAAATTAAGTAAGTCATAAAAATGAAAATGAAAATACTTTATTCAGTCACTTCGTGGATGATTAAAAAAAATAACACAGCAGGCAATAAGAATCCAACTTCAAACAGAATGATGCATCAATGTTATTCGCAAACAGCGTGGAAACAGCCAGCAGGGACCGTCTGTTATGCTTTCATTAAAAGCGACTGGATTGACTGTGTCACTAAGGTGGTAGTGAAGACAGAGCCCAGAATATGGACCAGTCTCGTCGGCTGCTGTATCTGTTGGACCTTTCCCGTCACGTGACTGATGAGACTTATTTCTGGTCGGACGAGCTGAGTTTGTTTATTATTCCTTTGTTTATTCGTTTCTTTCTTTCTTTCGTTCTTGGTTTCGTTGTTTAGTTGTTTGTTTGTTTGTATGTTTGTTTGTATGTTTGTTTGTTCGCTTCGTTTCCCACAGGGCATTCCTGACATGACCCCCAACGTTTCCTCTGTGTATGTGTGTGTGTGTGTGTGTGTGTGTGTGTGTGTGTGTGTGTGTGTGTGTGTGTGTGTGTGTGTGTGTGTGCGTGCGTGCGTGTGCGCGCGCGCACACACACACACGTGCGCGCACATGCGCGCATGCGAGTGTGTGTGTGTGGATGAGTGGATACATTGATGGGTGCGCGCGCATATGTGTCTTGGTTTTCCTTTTTTTGTTTGTTTTTACTTTTATTTTATCTTATGTTCTTTCTTTTTTAAAAATTATTATTTTATTTATTTACTTATTTATTATTTATTTATTTATTATATTTATTGATTTTTTTTATTTGTCTTCAGCAGGATGTCTTGCTAGTTCCGTAGTGACAGCTCTTAAAGTACCTTGTGTAGCCCAGTCAGCCAGGCTGTGAATGAGTCTGGCACTGATGGCCATTCTTCACCCTGGCCTCTCCAATTAAGAAAACGCGGTTGGATTTTACCTCGACAGGACAACAAACGCCGGCTGTTTGACCAAAGTGAAGTGGGACGCTAAGATCAGGCTCGCTCCGGGGACGATCAATAATCATGACGTCCACCACTGTGGCTGGTCCTTTGTCTTCCCGCACGGTCGTCCGACAACCTGTCAATCTGGTTCTGTCCTCTGGCTGCCGTGCAGGATTCTGCCACCGGAGGGTGAGTTTGAACAGCTGCGCTGTGGATACTCAGACGGCCACAGAATGTAATGCATAGAGCCATATGTATGTATGTATGTATTTATCTATGTATCTATTTATCTATTTATTCATTTATTTATTTATTTCGTCTATTCATTTTTTTTCCCGTTTATCTAGGAATTAATTATTTATTGGTTTGTTTGTTTATGTATGCATTTATTTATCTACTTTTTATTTATGCATTTATTGATCTATTTATCTGTTATTTTATCTACTCATTTATTTTTTTATTTATGTACTATTAATGAGCATATGTAGTGGTTATTAACTTAATGGTTTATGTATTCATTTATCTTATCTACTCAGTTATTGGTTTACTTACATATCTATTTATGAGCATGTGTAGTGGGTTTATCAACTTAATGGCTTATGTATTCATTCATGTATACATTCGTTTGTTTGTTAAAATTGATGTGTTCATTTATAGTTTACTTACGCATTTATTTGACATATATATTTCTTTAAATTATTAAGTTTTTCTTAGGGTCTTATTGAGTGTTTGCTTCATTGCTTTCTTCCTTTATTATTTCTTTCCTTCCTTTTGGCATGATACCTTCGTTTAAAACTACTAAACCATCTGGTCTAACAGGCCCCTTCGATTTTCTTCATTTCTCGTGCTTTTATCTATTCTCGTACTTTTATCGTGCTATTGTTTTCTTTTGACTAAACGTGTGTTCAGAGCCCCAAGCTTGGGACTAAGTACTGAGTTCACTTGTGAAATGTAGTTATATCTTAAGATTATAGGGGAAAAAACTGGAAATTCCTTGTTTATGCGTGAAAAATATGTCTATGCTCCATTCACAAATTGAAATTATCCTTATCATGTAGCTTGGGACCGAAGAGAGAGAGAGAGAGAGAGAGAGAGAGAGAGAGAGAGAGAGAGAGAGAGAGAGAGAGAGAGATTCTAAAAACATTCTAACTGGACTGGACAGGACAGATCAATCCTCGCATGTTCTCTGTTGACGCTGATTTTAATACATGACTTTCTTCCTTCATTTCAACAAAGTATAGATCACGTAACTCTGACAATACACACCATTATGTTTATTTTTCTGATGGCAAGTAATTTCATCATATGTTTGTATGTGTTTGCGTTTTTGTACTCCCAGTTCTTACAGAAAAGGGAGTACTTTTCAATGGGAACGAAAAAAATGCTGTCTGTCGGGTCTGTCTGTCTGTCTGTCCATGGTCAAAATGTGTTCCACTACTAACGGCTATATCGGCCCATAACGGTTTTTCTTCTTTATGGAAAATCTCAGAAAGTACTTGGCTGATCTTTTTGAAAATTTGTGTGTTCATTATGGGTCATGGATGATGCCCGATATTTCATCTACCGTTATAGCCGTTACTAACGGCTATAATGGCCCATGACAGTTTTTCTTCTTTATGGAAAATCTCAGAAAGTATTTGGCCGCTATTTCTGAAAATTTGTAGGTATATTCGTTATGGATCACATGTGATGGCCAATGTTTCATTTTACCAGAATATCTGTTTACTAACGGCTATAACGGCCCAAAACGATTTTTCCTCTTTATGGAATACCTGACACGTATTCAACATAAACTGGGAGTTTGTTTATATGCTTTGCATCTTGTTTTTAATATCATGCAGTGGAGAAGAGTCAGGCATTCTGCTACACATTGAGACGCGTCCTGAACATATCTTTAAAACGTAAACAGCCCAAAATAGCGTTATTGAGAAGGAAAAAAAAAACACAAATTGATTTCTGTTGCTGGGAAGAAAAAGACTGTTCTGGTAAGTTATGTGGGTTGAGCATAAACCAGAGGAATCAAACAATTTGATCCTGCTACGATGGATGGTGTGTGTGTGTGTGTGTGTGTGTGTGTGTGAAATACCTCCACCAGATACTATGGACTTTCAATGCTATCTGATGGCGCTATTTCAAATACCTTTTACAATGTGTTTACATTTCCGCCTGCAGTCGCCTCACTTCGCAACTAATTTCTATCCAAGTGTTTACCACTTACGAAAAGAGTGATGGCGATAGTGAACAAGTTTTCCGCGTTTTGTCAGTTTCCTTGAACACAAGCTACAGTAAAGTAAGGTCAGCTTGCCGATCGATTCCCACGTAAACAATGCATTACAGACTTCACTCGTGAGATGGGCCACGATAAGCCAAGTATGTATGTAACAAGATTAGTGTTTAAGAAAAAGAGTTCGCAGTGCCTGTCAAAGTGTTCACGTGTTGGAACAGTTAAGGTAGGAATATACCGCAAAGCACATCGCTTCACTTTCCACTATTCGCCTTTGTAACAGAAAGATAAAGGAAAGTGCATCGCTTCAGTTTCTACTATTCGCCTTTGTAACAGAAAGATAAAGGAAAGTGCATCGCTTCAGTTTCTACTATTCGCTTTCGTAACAGAAATATGAAAGAAAGTATTTCGCCTCAGTTTCCACTATTCGCTTTTGTAACAGAAAGACAAAAGAAAATATTTCGCTTCGGTTTCCACTATTCGCTTTTGTAACAGAAAGATAAAAGAAAGTATTTCACCTCAGTTTGCACGATTCGCTTTTGTAACAGAGAGATAAAAGAAAATATATCGCCTCAATTTCCACTATTCGCTTTTGTGACAGAAAGATCAAGGAAAGTATTTCGCCTCAATTTCCACTATTCGCTTTTGTAACAGAAAGATAAAAGAAAATATATTGCCTCGATTTCCACCATTCACGTTTGTAACAGAAAGATAAAAGAAAGTATGTTGCTTCAATTTCCACTAATCGCCTTTGTAACGGAAAGACAAAAAGCATATCGCTTCAATTTCCACTATTCGCCTTTGTAACAGACCCGTTCATTCTGGAGAAACCATGGTCACCACGTGCTGAGACAGAAATGTTCAGTCAGATGAGCCGCCCTCTCAGGTGACGTGCCACATGTGTCAGCTTTTGTCCGCAGTGCAGTGCGGTCGCCCCACTGCCTGCTCGTAGCCTTTGCCTGCAGGCAAACCACCACCTCGTGCTTCACCCTTGGCAGTTTGACACTAATAGCCGGTGATGTGAGACGAACATACAAGCAGACCAGTTACTGGATGCAAAGAAAGAGCCACTCAGATCAACAGGACGCAGTGAATGTCTTCAATACGAGCAATGGAACTCTAAGGAAACTTAAATATTATCATTCTCTGCGGTCTCTTGATATAAGGTATCAGTGACAATGGCGAAGTGAGACGAATATACAACCAGTCTGTAAATGGTTTTGCAAACAAAGAACCCGTCACATCAACAGGAAGTGGTCAATGCCTTCACGATGAGCAAAGAACGTGTAAGAAAAAGCAAAGATTCTTGTCATCTGCCGTCTTGATATAAGGTATCAGCAAACAAACACGTGACCTTGTTTAATGCCAACAGCGTTTGTAGCAGAACGTGATTCAATGAGGATTCCTGTTCTGGGGATTTGACGGTCTTGTGATCCAAACAGTGTGGGCCAAGTTGGGAGGGGGGGGGGAGGGGAGGGGGGGGGGGGGGAGGGAAGGGGAGGGAGAAGGGGGGACGGTACTGTCAGATGTTTTCAGATGTTTTGGTGTGCTGGTCAAAAAGTCATTCTGTGTAAACTGGAGAAGAAAAAGAAATACCCTTGAAAACTCGCCATTCTGTTGTTACTACGTTTTGCTTGACATCCAATTGATTCTGGTAAACTGTAACGAGACGCCTAGGGGCTCGCCCTTCTGTTCTTTTCACATTTCGTTTGACGTCAGCTGGTTTCAGGTAAGCTGCTGTAAAGAAACATCTTGGAACTCACTATTCTGTTCTCACACATTTCGTTCGACATCAAATTCTTTCAGGTAAAACTGTAAAGAAACGCCTGAGGAGCTCGCCACTCTGATCTTATACATTTTGTTTGACATCCAAATTGTCTCAGGTAAAAGAACTCCAGTCGAATCTGCTAAGATATGTCTTATGATGTGGAAGAACTTCGCTAAACCGTATTCGTACGCATAGTACAAAATAACACAATGTTAGCTAAAACAGAGCATAATACCGCAATGCCATGCACAGAACTACAACACAATACAGGTCAACACAACACAATCCAACACAATGTAATATAAACTTTTTTTTCCCACATTGATTCCACAGCTGCCGTGCTCCTCAGTCCCAATGGCACTGTGGCGGATGCTGACGGCAGTGTGTGTGCACGTCTTTCTACACATGGTCGTCACACACAGCACAACCATCCACAACACATTCACCAGTCAGACAGCGCTATCAGACCGGATGTGTACCTCTCCAGTGTTCTCCTTTCCCTCGACTTCCGGGCCCGCTCTGAACTGGACTGCGCCCGAGCATGTGCGACCTCTGACCTCTGTGTGACCTTCACCTTTACGAAGGAGAGTCGGGTGCTTGCCGTGGGCACTCTCAGAAAACAGACCACAGGTGACCCCTCTGACCCAGTGACTGGGGCAAGGAAGTATGACATGAAATTAGAAATGCCAGGTGAATCTCTCTCTCTCTCTCTCTCTCTCTCTCTCTCTCTCCTGTCATTTCAGTCACATGTACCACATATATGGTAAAAAACCTGGGGCTACTAACTTAATACTCCGAAAAACAAACGCAGCGTGTGTCACAGTAAACGTACGTCTCAAACGGCCTTCGGCATCAAGTTCAACCCGACCGTTCGAGATACGTCGTGATCTATTCGAAACGGACAGCTAGTATCCTCCAACCAATCAACGCTCAGCATTGAGCCGACACCCTTGGCACATGGAAACAATGGCGTCTTCCAGCAAGGTGGTCAAACTGTCCGATTCAGAGACCAAACAATTAATTGAATTGTACCAAGGCCATGATGTGCTTTGGAATGTCAATTCAAAAATTATAAGAATCTGAATATTCGAGAAAAAGCTTTGTATTCAATTGTACAGTCGTTTGAAGCGGCAAGTGGGATCACAATGACCTTCATCGACACTGACTGGTCAGACCGCACAGGTTCAAACGTTTCGTCTCAACCGTACGGGCGGGGGAGGCTCGTGTGTCAGCCGCTTTAAAGACCATCACACTTACACACATCATGCATTCTTCCATGCACAAGCGCGCGCGCGCGTGCACACACACACACACACACACACACACACACACCACTCACACACACACACACACACACACACACACACACATACTCACGCACGCACGCACACACGAACGCCCGCACGCCACGCACACACACACACACAGTACACGCTCGTATACACACACCACACACACACACACACACACACACACACTCACATAGACATCTCTCTCTCTCTCTCTCTCTCTCTCTCTTCTCATTCCTCTCTCTCTCTCTCTCTCTCTCTCTCTCTCACACACTCACACACACACACACACACACACACACACACACACACACACACACACACACACACGCACACTGGCATCACTCACCCTCATTCCCTCTCTCACTCACCGGGAACCGGGACCTTGTGATTTCTCCCAGAATGGCTGGATTCGCCATGTGCTAATGACGCAGACTGCCTGCACCTCATCCCCACACGCCTGCGACAGATGCCCTGGAACAAGATGCCCGAATGCTTCTATGGGCACTGTCTGTGCCCCGTGCCTACCTTCTACTCTGTCAGCCAACGTCTGTGTCACCTAGGTGAGAAGGAGGGCAACTCTCTCTTCTCTCTCTCTCTCTCTCTCCTCTCTCACACACACACAACCCACACACACACACACACACACACACACATTTTCAATTTTAGTCTGGTATAAACCTTGCTCTATGCAAGCTTCATAAGTGCTTCAGAGATATGCTGGGAATATACGAAGAAAACTGTACTCCCTTGGAAGACAGAGAAATAGGGTCTGGTTTGACCCTTGTGTGTAAACAAAGCAGGAAATGATTGAGAATTGAGAATAGACTTACACAGGGGCATCAGGTTTCATAATGATGAGGACAGGGCGGCATGTTGTGAAAAAAAAGAATAGCCTACAAAGGATGTACTCAGACAAAAATGAAAATGACATAAAAGATAATATCATAGTGTCTCTACAAGACAGCCTGCAGAAATCCCCAAGAATTCTGGGATAACATTCCATTTATCAAACCTAAATCTACCCAGCCAATAATTTCCATTCCAAGTCTGGTATAACCACTTTGAACGTGTATTTTAACGTTATTGCAAATTAAAATGTTCTGGGCTATGTTGATAGCGATCGATGTGAATGCCTCACCGACACAGACATCGATATCAATTCTGACCCTCCAAACGAGAAAATATCTGATATTGAAATAAAAAGTGCGATCAAACTTCGAAGATCCAAAGACTGAAGAGACCCAAAAGCAACGGGACAAGATGATATGATAGGCGAATTTTACAGTGTTGATATTATTGTAACCTTTTTTTTTAAAGGATTTATTTTTTTTTCACCCATTTTTTTTGACAATGGCTTGTATCCAGATGAAATAGTCCTTGCCAATCTTATACCCTGTATTTAAGAAAGGGGATATGAATGTACTTTGACAACCTACAGAGGAATCTCACTGCTGAATATGTACAGCAAGTTTTATAGTTTTGTATTATTTCAAAGAATCACCAAATGAATTAATGATAACAAAATAATCAGAATAATCTGAGAAGAAACACACTGGATTTAGAGCAAAGCATTAGTACCTCGAGAGCAACAATGAGTAATGACAATGAGTTCAGAAAAACAGCTCGTAAAGACACAGGGAACCTGCATGTCGCTTTTATTGATTTTCGTAAAGCATTTGATACAATCCACAGAGAGAGTGGAAACCATGGGAAAACGCTAAGTGGCAATGCTATATTAAAAGGTATATTGCTAAGCAATGCAATTAAAAGCATGTGCGCTTTGTTAAGACTCGTTTCGGGCAGGTGGTGATCTGGTCTGAATATTTCTGCTGGCGTCATGGCGCTTCATGGGCCTGCATGCTCGCTAAGTGTATGTTGTCCAGTTGCGTGAGAGCCACTCTCTGAGCTCGACAGATGCTCATCAGTGATGGCTTACACGTTCATCCTTAATTTCGTAGAAACCGTTTGTTCTTTTTTTCGCGCTGATGAAGTGGCCATTTCATTTCAGTGATGTTATAGGTCTGCATGAACAACTAAATTCATAGCATAACAACACGTCTAACGCCCATTCTATTCTGGTTAGCTTGGAGCACATCTAAACAGTGTTGGCTACAGGAACAAGTGGTTTTCTTCGTGTCTGATGATGACGTAGGCATTATTTCGGATTAATGTTATAGGTCTGCAGACAAAACTCAAAAATTACCCCTATTACCCAACACGTCTAAACGCCAGCTCTTTGGTTAGCTTGGAGACATCCCTAAAACCATTGTGGGCTACAAATAAAAAGGTGGTTATCTTTCCATTCCATGAAGAATGTATTTTTTGGAAGTAAGAAAAGTTTTTGGTTTTTTTTTAAATCGCATGTGGATGCGTTGTACAAGCATCTATACATACATAAAAAGGCATTTCTGTCGTCCTGTATGTAATTGTTCCTCCGCCGTGCCTAAACCGCTGGATGGATCGTCACCATATTTGGCATGCATCTTCAACTTAAGCCAATAAAAAAGGTCTTGACGGGAACTGATTTTCAAATTAAAAGGGCGTTAGTTTAAAATCAAAATAAATAAAGGACCATTTCTACCCTTGCGCCCAACAGGGATTCACGCTGAATGAAGTGTGTTCTCTCAGACACAGTTCCTACCCTTGTGCCAAACAGGGATCACGCTGAATGAAGTTGCACACACACACCACACGCGGAGAGCACGAAGGGTACAGTAGTAGGGGGGGAAGGGGTAGAGGACTGGGATAGCGAAACGGGTGCTGGATAGAGACTGAGCGGCGGACCCACATGGGGCGGGGACAAGGGGCAGAAAGACAGAAAGACAAAGGCGGGCTGCAAGCTTACACGGTGAGATCCTGAAGAGGAAACACAGGAGCGCCCTTGCAGCCATTGGATTCACGCCTGAATGACGTTGTCACGCACAAATGACGTCTTGGAAAAAAAATCAATGAGTCCCTCCGTAGTAGTTACTAACCAAAGGACCGTGTCAATTAGAGCAGAAAGAGACAGGAGAGTGTCACAAAAGACCAACTTGGCTAGGCTGCTTTATGACAACAAGAGCGAGAGGTCGGGGAGAGGGATGGGGCGGAAGGCGGGTACAAGCTTACATCACGGGCGGGTAAGCTAGTGCGTTACAAACATATATCTAACAAACAATCGTTTAAAATAGATTTGCCAAATGCCAGTCTGCCGTCTACAATTACCGGATCTCGTAGGGATCGTGCACTAAGAAAGTAAAAACGGCATTTGTGTTATTATGATCCATTGTGTTATTATGATCCACTGGAGACCATTCTCCAAATACATTCTTTGAAAATGTTTGTCAGATTCAGCCAGTTTTGACGTATGGCTAAGAGATTTGGGGACTGACACCAGGATTCAAGAGTGCATTGAAAAGAGTTCATCTGTCTGGCATTGAAAAGGTTTTACTGGAGTTAAGCCAAGGTCTCAAAGACCTTTAGTACATGGAGAAATTGGGTAGATTTCCCAATTTTTGTCAACACATATTCTATAGGTGTGAGAAAATTTTGCTGTTTGGCTGCAGTATTATTTGATTGATGATAGGTATCCAAAAAAAAAGTTTATAAAATGATCTTTGTCTGGCAAAGTCAAAAAAATACTAGCACCTGGGCCTGCACCCAAAACTCGTAATGTTTGATATAAATTTGGTTTGGTGTCGTTTGGGAAGGCACAGAAGTGTTAGTACGATACGTTAACGATGTGTTTATGTAAAGAGATGTTCCTTTATTCAAACGCGAGATGTAGCTGAGTGATCGATTTTCAACCCTTACATGTATCGATTTTGTGATAAGCAAAACTCAAAAGTTCGAAGAAAGCACCTTTTCGCAATGATTTGGGTTGGAATGTCACTTTCTCTTGAATTCACCCGAATGTTGTCTAGAGTATTTTTTAGGGCGTACCCAGCGAACAGGTCCCCTCCCCCACGTGATCCATGACAAATTGTGCCATCCTGCACTTACCTGACCAAAAAAAACACACAAAAACACCCAGAAACCTGGAATTACATTTTTGTACTTGTCATGCCCGATGTGCCCTGGAAATAATGAAATGCCCAAAATTATCTAAGCCGGATAACACAAGTCGCTTGCCCTTATTGTTAGCCGAAGTATGTTTTTAAGGCGTGCCCATCTCATGTCAAGTCAAAAAAACGAAGATACTGCTACTGTTTAGGCCCGGTTATCATATCTTGTTTTGTTCTTTCCTACAAAGCGTTCAACCATTCGGGGCCGTCTTTATTCAAAGCTTAAAATCTATAGTCCGCTGTATTGTATGTTCGATTTTTTGTTCGGAGGTCTGCCACTTTATGTGGTTGTTGCTGGTGCTTAGTGTTGTATCTCTTGTCAGAGGTATGTGTGCTGCCCTTTACTCTCTCTGTTTCTAATTTTCTCTACAACAGTATCTTTCCTCTGTTTTCTGCTCCTCTCACCAACTTGTACAGACGGGTTGTCTATTAACCACAGTCTCTCCTCTCTGTCTCTCTATATTCTCCTGTCTCACAATATCTCTCTCTCTCTCTCTCTCCGGCCTCTCCTCTCTCTCTCTCTCGTCCTCTCCTCTCTCCTCTCTCAGTCCCGTGGTTTGTGGCGTCCTATGTGCATACCGCCCGTGTAATTTTGTTTCCTCCTATATGAATGTGTGTTTGTGAGTATGTATGTGTATGGAATTTTGTGTGCTGGTTGGGGGGGGTTGTGAGTGTGGTATGTGTATGCGCATGTGTGTGTGTTGTGGTGTGTGTATGTCGTGTGCATGTGTGCTGTGTGTCCTGTGTTGTGTGTGTGTGTGTGTGTGTGTCAGCAGTGCCCGGTCATCCGACCTCCAGTCCCAGCTAAAGCCCCCGGTGGGTACAGCAATTAGCGGGTCAATGTGGCAGGCTTCCCCATGGACTGTCTGGGCGGTGGCCCACTGCCAAACGGTCCTGCGCCTCTCCAGAACAGACCTGCTACTTCTTTCTCAACCACCAGCACATACGACAGACCAGCGCCCTCAGAGCAGTGTACCCCCAGGGCACCTCCACGTCGGCACCGTGACACAGAAAGCCAGAGACATTTACCACAGACCTGCGCCATGAGCAGGTCCCGGCACGTCCACTGCCTAACCTCTCAGCTCCTCTTCTCATATTCCTGAGCATCTGTCCCCATCAGCTGTACACACTGCGCCAGTGTCGTCTCAAATGTTTATAGATGTGATTCACTGGATATGGACTAATGCAGGCCCACGCAGTGACAGACTCCCTTAAAGAAACTGAAACTGGAACTTCCAGTCCAAAATTACTGTGGAGGTTTTTCTTTCTGAAAAAAAAATCGGGGTTATTCATTATTAGAACGCCAGGACAATGGGACAAATGCAACGGACGACCGAAGCAGAAAAAAGTATGATAATTAGCTGCTGTAAGATTATCGAGAAACCTACAGCTCAACTAGACAAAGGAAGAAGCTAAAGGCATATGCAGTGTATATTCGCATGCTATGTACCACACATTCTTAATTAGCCTAGCTTTTTATGTAAGATATTGTGTTGTTTCTACCAGTGCACATGTGGTTTTAAAAGTATGCACACTCTAGAATCTCTTTTGGCATTATTGTTTGATTCTGTGTTCTTTGGGATTATAAATGTCCTTACTTAGCAACACATTTGGTTTTACACTTTTTTCTCAAGGTAATTTTCTTAACATTCCAACTTTGTTTTTTTTTTTTTTATTTTTTAAACGATCCTGTTTATTCCTTTGATTTTCAAGCACCTTGCCATTAATTAGGCAAAAAATCAAGGTTTGAAAAATTAATGGTTTTGACCGTTTCAGTTTCACGTGACCTTCATACCAAGGAAACAACTGCCGTAGGACCCAGTACCACATGGACAGGCTGAAGTTTGTCCTTCTCATCACTTAACTTCCTAGGAACTAAGAACACAAACGAAAACAGAGATATTGGTCACTGCCCACAAGACACACACTCTGATAGAAATCAAATAAGAAATAGGTAAGAATCTCAGCCGGGATAGAAGGAATGGATTATCTTGTTTTTTTTAAATTGAATGAGGGTGGAGCGGTGTTATTGCAGTGATAGTTTGATATAAAAGGAAGGAAGAAGGGATATTCAGTGTTTACGCGATTTGTCTGGATATGGTGGGTAAAAAAAAAAGTCCCACACCTCTGTTAAAATCTCTGGTTCCATTCTGCTACCCCATATTATCTTTACTGATTCTTTGAAGACTGTGATATTGTGACTAAATTTGTTGATTCGGTCATTCCATGGTTCACCTTAGTTTGACGTCAGGCAAAGAATTTAAACAGGTTTTCGAATTTTCATCGTCCACCTTTTAACGAAGACACTAAACTATGTCCGGAGAGTTCATATTAGCTTAGACACCACGAACATAATAGAGTACAAGCTGCCGAACCATTGCTATACCTGTGATCTATGCGATATTTTTAAATGGAGAATACTCACTACGAGTATTAGATAAACTAATTATATTAAAGTTTTCTTCTGATTTGGATATAAGGGATAAAGATATTACACATGCAGTTAGTAATGAAATAAGTACAGAAAGGATGGAAGATACTGAACAAGAATTAATTTAAAACTGAAAGAAAAACACAAGGGAAATTATCACCAACACACAAATTTAAGTACTAGTCTCATTGCGTCATGAAATTACGGAAGTTCTACTTTGCTCTAAAGCAAGCCATGCTTTGAACATTAGGAAGTTTTCACCAAAATACTTCTGCAATCTTAAAAAAAAGACTAATGATGTTAGTAAACAAATCACGAAAAAAAATGGTTTTTTAAAAGTAATGGGAATGTAATAAAAGAACCCCAGAGAAATAACAAACTAAGTTTATCATTTTCATGGTGCATCTTTGACTTCAAGATGAGAACAAAAGCATTTATCTTTTTGAAGAAAGAGAGGGCTCTGATGATGAGCGAAATACCACGACTGTTCACCGAGGACAGGCCACATGCTCAGAATGGGAGATCACTTTAGAAGTAGGAATGTTCTCTGACAATAATGGCTGTCCTTGGGGCGGCACCTTCCGAAATATGGGCTTCATATCAACAAACAAATAAAAGAGAAAAACGTTTTCATGAACATAATACAGGCGCATGAAATGGACAATGGAACAGTACATATACAGGTTTGAACAGCAGTCCAAGTTTTGTGCAGAAACGCGAAAGTAAGGACACATACTGTGTTCCTCCTTTGCAACACCCCCTCTTCGTACGTTTATGGGGAAAAATGAGATCGAGTGGCCCCACCGAGTCCAACCACAATACCAGTGTGTCCAATAGTTATTTTTCCTGATATTAACCGTCACATTTTTTTTCCTCCGGTTCATGTAATTCTAGTAAACTGAATCCAAAAGACTTTTTTTTAATCGGTAGAAGTAAGTAATAGTTCCTATCGAAAGAAAAGACATGAAGATGTGTGGACGACAACTGCAAAATTATATATATATATATTATATATATATATATATATATTTTCAGCAGGCAGATATACAATCAATCTTTCACTCTCAAGAGAGAGAGA
>JADBJO010014535.1:2500-17500 GCA_016801955.1 Conus betulinus
CTCTCTCGTCCTTCTCTTCTCTCTCGCTCTCTCTCTCGTCACACACACACACACACACACACACACACACACACACACACACACACCACACAACGAACGGAGGACAATCAGCAGGCAAAACAGAAGGTTGAAGCGCATCCAGATCCATCATCGTACCAACGTAAAGAACCCCTGCTTTATATCAGCTTCTGATCTAGCCAGCCTCCCCCCTAGGAGACGTGCGGAACGTGCGGCGTCGTCGTTGCTCCTCGGTGGAGTACTGAGGGATGCAGACCTCCTCTGACTGGACCGTCCCGCGCCCATCTCTAGCCCGAGCTGTGAAAGGAAGGCTGCCATCTGGTTCACGGCGGATCAACCCCAGGGAGGTCGCATTGTTTCTGGCCCGCACCCACCCCCTCATAGTGACGCCCCCCCCCAACCTGGCTTCGAGGAGCGATACATCCGCATCCCTGCCATGTCTCCTGTTCCCCTCTGAAGGCGTTCAGCTCATTCGAGTCCTCTCGGGCATTCCATGCAGTGTCCTGGTGAGGCCAAGTCGGGATGGGGGATGTTGGGCTTGACGCGTCGGTGCGCTGATCTCCCCTCTAGTTGATGCCGACGACAGTCTGAGGGTGGAAAGTTCTGACGTTATCGCCCCTTCGCCATTCCGGAAGTGTCACACGACAACTGTAGCACTGCACTTGATCGCCATTCTCAGGTAAGTAATAGCCATCTTTGGCCAAGGTGAGGGTGCTGACAGGGCTGGTGGTAAACTTGCTGCTCCAACCGCGAAAACGAGAGCAGCCTATTTACCTCGAAATTCGGTTCCTTGAGCCAAGACGGATAATAGCGACTAATTTGAAGCTGAGAAGGCATTTGGTGCAAACTGAAAATCTTCACGATCAGAAGTGCTAATAGTAAATAAAAGTGACTGTCTTCCCAGCAAAAGGATCTGAAACTACAACGATGAGTTTGTGCATAATGTTCACGATCGGAGAAAGAAAGTTAAAAGCAAATGAATGTCTTGTAGGCAAAAATTGTGAAGCTACAGTGTTAGATGGCGCAAAGTTCAAGGACTGTGTTTTCCCTGTCACAGCAACGGTGGTCTCATCTTTCTTCTTTTGGAAATGTGCATGAAGGCAAGGAGACTAGGCTAAGGCCAGGGATACCCCGGGTGAAGATCCATTCCTGCGGTACAGCAGCCAGGTCGACCCACTGCTACTTTCGGGCGGCTCCGTCTCGTCGGAGAGATCAGATCCTGTATGAATCACATAAAAGCCATCTCAAGACTCGAGACCAATATCCCCCAAATAATTATGAGATATATATATTATATATATATATATATATATCATTTATATATATATATTATATATATATATATATTGTCTTGTTCTTTTTTCTTTCCTTTCTTTTTTTCTTTTTTCTTTCCTTTTTGTTTTCTTTTCAAATATCTTTCTCAATAATAAAACATTATCATCAGTGACAAATTCCTGCATAAGCAATAGGCAGCTGATGGGGAACCTAGAAGAAAACTTGATTTTATGAGGATCTTATACGTCGTATGCTGGAGAATTTTGCCTTTTGTTTTAGGACAATTTCTTTGATCAATGACTTGAAGTACAATACCTTCCCTTCGTTACCGTGCTCGTGTATAAGTCTCAAAGCACCATATTTTCAATATAGAAAAATGCAATTTATCAGAGCTTGAGATGTTTTAGTCACTATCAGAATATATGTCCTCTGGCTGCTTAAAGTGTGGGACAAAGAAACCAAGGCATGAACAAACTTTAAGACAAGACCTCAAACCTATCATGCAATGTTAACAAAGCATCAACGTTTTGTATCAAAGCGAGGTGACTTGTGGATGGAAATTGAAACAAACCTGTAAGAAAAAAATAGTATGCCACCAAACGAAACAAACAATTTGTCGCTTTTGTTTGGCGGCACTGTAGTTTTTCTTTCACTGTTATTCACTAACGTAAAAAATAACGAATTCGCTCTGACTGTACTTGGCATCTCGTAGACACAATGTGTGTGTGTGTGTGTGTGTGTGTGTGTGTGTGTGTGTGTGTGTTGTGTGTGTTGTTGTGTGTGTGTGTGTGTGTGTGTGGTGTGTGTGTGTGTGGTGTGTGTGTGTTTGTGTGTGTGTGAAGAGAGAGAGAGAGAGAGAGAGAGGAGAGAGAGAGAGAGAGCTGGAGGATTGAGAGAGAGAGAGGCTGGAAGAGAGAGAGAGAGAGAGAGAAGGAATATGGCACTGTCATAACTCGACATGCGCGCGAGCTTGATATGTGACACACCATTTCAGCCAATCACGCAAGAATATCGCAGAATCGCCGGCAGTCTGAAGCTCTCACTTATGCCCACTGATGGGGGAGGTGGGGGTGTATTTTTCTTGTGATGTAGTTGTTGGCTTCACTAAGCAGCAAGGAGTAGTAAGTATGCACATTAGCAGCCATCGTCGTGCAGTGAAACAGTTTTCCGCACGTCAATGCTATGTGAAGTAGCTACCACCTACCTGAAACATGCTTCTGGCCATTCACTGGACAGGAAAAATCTTTTCCCCTCCCATGTCGACAGCACTCAGCTGCTAATTCCGGTATTAGCTTGACATGAAGAATATTTTTTCACCGTTTTAAAACTGTTTAAAAAAAAAACCCTCTTTGCATAAATTTGTTGTTTGGGTTTTTTTTTTCACAAAACTGCTCCTAGTAAGCTTATTCATATTTGTATTTTTGAGAAATCAATGGAATGCGGTCATTTCATGACCCTAGTCTTTGTGAATGGATCGTACGGAATGGCGGCGATAGCTAGGCCTGTGGATTTTTTTCCTTTCTTTTATTTTATTTTGAATTAGGCTATACTCTAACTTGTCCAACTCGCCCGTTGGCTTGTAGTGTGATGTCAACGCTTTGTATTCCAGACGCAGCTTGGCTTCTTCTTCTCTAATACTTTGCAACAGCCCTTTGTTACAAGCCTTCAGAGCCCGTGTTTTGCAAGGCCTTTCCCCCGGAAATGTTCATAAATTACTTTACCGAGTGTTTTAGAGCTCTTATTGTTAAAAGGGAGGGAGAAGGTATGAATGTTTTTACACACATATGATGTATCTTTACAATTACAAAGAGCTGCACGGCATATTGCGTGGGCAACCAAATCCAAAGCCAACAGGTAGGTACTCAAACCTAGCTGATAAGCTTTTTTTTACTGAGGTAAGTGAAGCCCACCACTTGCTGCTGACAATGCATCGTGAGTTAGCCATTGAAAGAGATACTGGCGAATAGAACATTCAGCGAATTAGGAAACTCATTCTTCTTGTCCCCATTTCCGTCACGTCACAAATAGGTCATGCACTTAGGTAACAACGACATCGCGACCTAAGTTTTTCATTTACTAATAACAGTAGACAGGAGCAAAATGCAACACAAATCCATATCTTTTAGCTACATTGAACGGTCTTACAATCCTGTGTGGAAGGCGCTGCTACTTGACACCAATGCTTCAACATGACAATTTAGCCCATCGATCTAATCATTCTTTTTATTATAGTTTTAGAAAAATGTTGAAGTAATGTTTCAACCAAATTGTAAACCGGGAAAGCCGTGAACGTTACTTACATAATATAACAGGAAACATAACAAATTAACTCATTAGACTTATTGGGACCAATAGACAAGCGCCAGTATTTTGACACACAGACCATCTTGCTTTTAAAGACACACTGAACAAGAAACAAAAGAGATATAAATAAATAAATAAATGAGTAAATAAATAAATAAATAAATAAGCAAAAGCCAATATAATCCTCCCCAAATAAACAAATACAAGGATCCAGTAGCAGATACTTATGCATCCAATAATACAAAACACAAGAGAAAGTATACTTTCAAGGTCTGGTTAATACCCTGATTCCATGTGATGATAGATTTCTGATAATTTTTTGGCGATTTCAATCGTTCACTCAATAGCCAACTTGACATGATATCAGGGAAATCCACACAATTAATCTGAAACTGATGCCTTTAAACTGACAAAAGATACGTTAGAATGTACTGATGCGCGGAGACTATCACCCAAATGACAGAAAAGCAA
This sequence comes from Conus betulinus, assembly GCA_016801955.1. NCBI lineage: Eukaryota > Metazoa > Mollusca > Gastropoda > Neogastropoda > Conidae > Conus > Conus betulinus. Next base: position 6,569 of record JADBJO010014535.1, read on the forward strand.
CATGGATACGATCAAACCCGTACATTACACGTCGGCTAGATGACTGGTTTGTCTCAGAGAGCATTTCACGTTTTTTTGTACCTCATGTGAGCACTTTACTGTCCAAATTCCCCCGTTTCTGATCTCAGTGAGAGTAATTTCGTTCGAGATCCGGAGTGTTGAAGCCTAAATCGTAATTGTTAAAAACTACTTTTGTGTGCAAACAACCCCCCCCCCCCCCCCCCCCCCCCCCCCCGAAGTTTTAGATTAATTTTCCTCCAAGAAAACAGGGATAATGAACATCGTATAAAAGTGGAAGTGTGCACAGTGGAAATGCGGAACTTTTGTATTGATTTTGGAAAAAAAATATCTGGTTAAAGCAAAGACGAATTACTGAAAATCAACATGCATTTGCAAAACATATATTAAAAAACAGTTATGGAAAAAAATCCAGAGCATGATAGTATTCCTGCAAACTATATGTAAACTGAACTAAATTTAGAGTTAATCCCAAGTTCACAAAACTAAAAGCACTCAAGCTATAGCTCGAATTAAATGGATCGAGAAAGGAGAGAAGAACTCGAAATATGTTTGCAGCCTTGAAAAGAGGCGAAGTAAACTGAGATAATTGCGAGACTGTGGAAAGAGTCAATGGAAATTGTGACTGATCAAACAGAAATACTACACGAACAAGCTTCTTTCCAGAAAACTACAGTGGACGATGTAAAGCAAGCAACCTATACATTTATGGAAAACCAACCACCGAGACGTTTAAATGAAAATGAAACCATACTATACGGTCTGGTTAGGCTGGGTGAGACAACTCTTGTTCCTTAAAGACGTGAAAAATGACTCTGCTCCAGGAAGCGATGGTTGAGTGTAGAGTTTCTTAAAATCTTTTGGGGTAGAATTGGCAGTACTGTCACTAATTCCTTTACTGAATTACTTAATAGAGGGAAACTCACATTTACCATCCTTTACTGAATTACTTAATAGAGGGAAACTCACATTTACCCAAAGACAAAACATTGTAACTCAGATGCACGAGAAAAATCTAGAAAGTGAATAGCTTAATAACGTGTGACCAATAACCCTGATAGATACAGAGTATAATATCTTGGCAAAGGGTTTTGGCAAAAATGTTAAGTAAAATTATACATAAATGAATAAACAAGGATCAAGTACGATAAATAATAGTTAGAAACATGGCAACTGTTCCGCGCACCATAGCTGAGTTGACTAATTATCTAAGCAATACTGGAAAAGCCGGATACTTGCTGACCCTTGGCTGCTCCAAAGCATTAAAACTCAATTTCAATTAACATATCTTTTGCATGTATTTAAAAAAATTGGTTCTGGTACGTATTTTCAGAAACAGATACAGTTCTAACAATAGCCGAAGCTGTGTCAACCGTAGTGGCTGGTTATCTGAACTATCTGACGTGGAATGTGACATTCAGCAAGACTGATCATTCTCACCTTTAGCGCTTGTACTAGCAGTATAACTCCTGGCAGCTGAGATTAGAAACAGTAACATCTCTGTCATTATGTGTACCAAAATATTGTCGTGAAAGAAGCCAGTCTATAAAAGTAAAATAACTGGCAGAGGGCACAACTTTTTTTTTTAATACAAAACAGCACATGATGTTATCTTTTGAGATCCTCAGAATATTTGAGAATGTTTCAGTACTCATACTCATGTTGTGTGAACAAAACTAAGACTTCCCAACCGATGGAGATACCAGGTAAAACGATACTTCAGCAGCCAACGGAAATGTGTTTTACTCTTAGCTTAGGGGACATTCTGAAAGGCGTTCGTGGCCATTATGCTTCACACTAACGTTTAGGAAGCTTGTTATTTTACTTACAAAGAAAGCCGTAACTGAACTTAAAATACTTTCATTTGACACGCAAGAACGTCCTCTTTTAAATTTAAATATAAAAAACCGCGTACACTCACCACTGTAGTGTGATCAAGGATTTATTTCTTCTTCAAACACAGCCCCATCCAACACTTGAAGGCGGAAGTAAGCCACAGTCAGTCCGCGCATGAGCACGTATGTAGTTTCATAACTAGAACAATATCACGAGTTGTTGAGCCTATGGTGATAGGCAACTAATAGCACACTGGTTCGCTTACAGCGATCGAGAAATGAGTCAGGCTCAGTGTTATATCACTGGATTCATCTCTGCTATTTTAGAAACGAGAGAGCTCATGTCCATGTTGAATTTCTCCCACTGAAGCATTAGTCTAATCAGGAAGTGGCTGCAATGGAATGATTTCCTGATACGAGTTGAATGGATTGTGGAAAAAAACTTAGCATGTTGCACCGCTCGGACGAAGCATCCTTAAGTTCACATACATATGCAGGTCCACGTGCGCAGGGATAAAATAAAAATATAATAAAGTGAGAGAGAGAAAAAAATTGTGCCAGCGTTTGTATATATATATATATATATATATATATATATATATATATATATAAGTTTGCTGGAACGGTGCTAGTATTTATCCTTGGAATTTATTAGTTCATTATATATATATATATATATATATATATATATATAAGTTGCTGGAACGGTGCTAGTATTTATCCTTGGAATTTATTAGTTCATTTATATATATATATATAATATATATATATATATATATACATATAAAATGAACTAATAAATTCCAAGGATAAATACTAGCACCGTTCCAGCAACTTACAGAGTAGCTAGGTGTTGCACTGACTGCAAGAAATATTCAGTTATAAACAAAGCACACTCTTGTGTCTTAGATTGAAAAAATAGGGGAGATAAGCATTCATATCTGCAGTGGTAGATAATTCTGCGTAACTAACAGTATGTGCTTGAGTGGGTGAATGGGAAATAATAAATGTTTTCTCAAACTGAGCCTTCAGCAATTTATAGTCTCCAAGGGGGAAGACAGTCTCCAATAGGGAGCAAACTCACCAACATGTAAGCTCTGGTCAGATGCCAGTATTTTCGAAATCTGATTGTTTTCTCCTCAGTAACCGCGGAAAGTGTTAACTCGACTCCTCTGCCTTTTGATTTTAAGAACAATGCTATCCCCGAAAAAGGCTGGTGTGCAATATCATAGTATGTTTGTTGAGTTTAAAAAAAACAAAACAAAAAAAACAAACAAACACAAAAACAAAACAAACAAAAAAAACAACAAAGGTGCCACCTAAGAAGCAAAAGAAAATCATGAAAGAGCAAAACAAGCTACATTTTCTTGTGAAAAGTAGAAAATATAAAAAGATAACCTCTTAAGACACAAGTGCTGAGGGCCACGTTTTTGGAATGAATCCGCAAGGGACTAAATTACAATGAACTAATAAATTCCAGGATAAGTACCAGCACCATTCCAGCAACTTACAGAGCAGCTAGGTGTTGCACTGAAGATATGAATGCTTATCTCCCCCTATTTTTTTTCAGTCTAAGATATCAGAGCATGCTTTGTTTATAATTGAATATTTCTTGCAGTCAGTGCAACACCTAGCTGCTCTGTAAGTTGCTGGAATGGTGCTGGTACTTATCCTTGGAATTTATTAGTTCATTGTAATTTAGTCCCTTGCGGATTCATTCCAAAACGTGGCCCTCAGCACTTGTGTCTTAAGAGGTTATCTTTTTATATTTTCTACTTTTCACAAGAAAATGTAGCTTGTTTTGCTCTTTCATGATTTTCTTTTGCTTCTTAGTGGCACCTTTGTTGTTTTTTTTTGTTTTGTTTTGTTTTTTTGTTTGTTTGTTTTTTTGTTTTGTTTTTTTTTTAAACTCAACAAACATACTATGATATTGCACACCAGCCTTTTTCGGGGATAGCATTGTTCTTAAAATCAAAAGGCAGAGGAGTCGAGTTAACACTTTCCGCGGTTACTGAGGAGAAACAATCAGATTTCGAAATACTGGCATCTGACCAGAGCTTACATGTTGGTGAGTTTGCTCCCTATTGGAGACTGTCTTCCCCCTTGGAGACTATAAATTTGCTGAAGGCTCAGTTTGAGAAACATTTATTATTTCCCATTCACCCACTCAAGCACATACTGTTAGTTACGCAGAATTATCTACCACACTGCAGATATGAATGCTTATCTCCCCTATTTTTTTTCAATCTAAGACACAAGAGTGTGCTTTGTTTTATAACTGAATATTTCTTGCAGTCAGTGCAACACCTAGCTACTCTGTAAGTTGCTGGAACGGTGCTAGTATTTATCCTTGGAATTTATTAGTTCATTTTATATATATATATATATATATATATATATATATATATATATAAATGACTAATAAATTCCAAGGATAAATACTAGCACCGTTCCAGCAACTTATATATATATATATATATATATATATATATAATGAACTAATATAATTCCAAGGATAAATACTAGCACCGTTCCAGCAACTTATATATATATATATATATATATATATATATATATATATATACAAACGCTGGCACAATTTTTTCTCTCTCTCACTTTATTATATTTTTATTTTATCCCTGCGCACGTGGACCTGCATATGTATGTGAACTTAAGGATGCTTCGTCCGAGCGGTGCAACATGCTAAGTTTTTTTTTCCACAATCCATTCAACTCGTATCAGGAAATCATTCCATTGCAGCCACTTCCTGATTAGACTAATGCTTCAGTGGGAGAAATTCAACATGGACATGAGCTCTCTCTCGTTTCTAAAATAGCAGAGATGAATCCAGTGATATAACACTGAGCCTGACTCATTTCTCGATCGCTGTAAGCGAACCAGTGTGCTATTAGTTGCCTATCACCATAGGCTCAACAACTCGTGATATTGTTCTAGTTTGAAACTACATACGTGCTCATGCGCGGACTGACTGTGGCTTACTTCCGCCTTCAAGTGTTGGATGGGCTGTGTTGAAGAAGAAATAAATCCTTGATCACACTACAGTGGTGAGTGTACGCGGTTTTTTTATATTTAAATTTAAAGAGGACGTTCTTTGCGTGTCAAATGAAAGTATTTTAAGTTCAGTTACGGGCTTTCTTTGTAAGTAAAATAACAAGCTTCCTAAACGTTAGTGTGAAGCATAATGGCCACGAACGCCTTTCAGAATGTCCCCTAAGCTAAGAGTAAAACACATTTCCGTTGGCTGCTGAAGTATCGTTTTACCTGGTATCTCCATCGGTTGGGAAGTCTTAGTTTTGTTCACACAACATGAGTATGAGTACTGAAACATTCTCAAATATTCTGAGGATCTCAAAAGATAACATCATGTGCTGTTTTGTATTAAAAAAAAAAGTTGTGCCCTCTGCCAGTTATTTTACTTTTATAGACTGGCTTCTTTCACGACAATATTTTGGTACACATAATGACAGAGATGTTACTGTTTCTAATCTCAGCTGCCAGAGTTATACTGCTAGTACAAGCGCTAAAGGTGAGAATGATCAGTCTTGCTGAATGTCACATTCCACGTCAGATAGTTCAGATAACCAGCCACTACGGTTGACACAGCTTCGGCTATTGTTAGAACTGTATCTGTTTCTGAAAATACGTACCAGAACCAATTTTTTTAAATACATGCAAAAGATATGTTAATTGAAATTGAGTTTAATGCTTTGGAGCAGCCAAGGGTCAGCAAGTATCCGGCTTTTCCAGTATTGCTTAGATAATTAGTCAACTCAGCTATGGTGCGCGGAACAGTTGCCATGTTTCTAACTATTATTTATCGTACTTGATCCTTGTTTATTCATTTATGTATAATTTTACTTAACATTTTTGCCAAAACCTTTGCCAAGATATTATACTCTGTATCTATCAGGGTTATTGGTCACCGTTATTAAGCTATTCACTTTCTAGATTTTCCTCGTGCATCTGAGTTACAATGTTTTGTCTTTGGGTAAATGTGAGTTTCCCTCTATTAAGTAATTCAGTAAAGGATGGTAAATGTGAGTTTCCCTCTATTAAGTAATTCAGTAAAGGAATTAGTGACAGTACTGCCAATTCTACCCCAAAAGAATTTAAGAACTCTACACTCAACCATCGCTTCCTGGAGCAGAGTCATTTTTCACGTCTTTAAGAACAAGAGTTGTCTCACCCAGCCTAACCAGACCGTATAGTATGGTTTCATTTTCATTTAAACGTCTCGGTGGTTGGTTTTCCATAAATGTATAGGTTTGCTTGCTTTACATCGTCCACTGTAGTTTTTCTGGAAAGAAGCTTGTTCGTGTAGTATTTCTGTTTGATCAGTCACAATTTCCATTGACTCTTTCCACAGTCTCGCAATTATCTCAGTTTTACTTCGCCTCTTTTCAAGGCTGCAAACATATTTCGAGTTCTTCTCTCCTTTCTCGATCCATTTAATTCGAGCTATAGCTTGAGTGCTTTTAGTTTTGTGTGAACTTGGGATTAACTCTAAATTTAGTTCAGTTTACATATAGTTTGCAGGAATACTATCATGCTCTGGATTTTTTTCCATAACTGTTTTTCTATATATGTTTTGCAAATGCATGTTGATTTTCAGTAATTCGTCTTTGCTTTAACCAGATATTTTTTTTCCAAAATCAATACAAAGTTCCGCATTTCCACTGTGCACATCTTCCACTTTTATACGATGTTCATATCCCTGTTTTCTTGGAGGAAAATTAATCTAAAACTCGGGGGGGGGGGGGGGGGGGGGGGGGGGGGTTTTTGCACAAAAGTAGTTTTTTTAACAATTACGATTTAGGCTTCAACACTCCGGATCTCGAACGAAATTACTCTCACTGAGATCAGAAACGGGGAATTTGGACAGTAAAGTGCTCACATGAGGTACAAAAACGTGAAATGCTCTCTGAGACAAACCAGTCATCTAGCCGACGTGTAATGTACGGGTTTGATCGTATCCATGTTGCTTTTCTGTCATTTGGGTGATAGTCTCCGCGCATCAGTACATTCTAACGTATCTTTTGTCAGTTTAAAGGCATCAGTTTCAGATTAATTGTGTGGATTTCCCTGATATCATGTCAAGTTGGCTATTGAGTGAACGATTGAAATCGCCAAAAAATTATCAGAAATCTATCATCACATGGAATCAGGGTATTAACCAGACCTTGAAAGTATACTTTCTTTTGTTTTTGTATTATTGGATGCATAAGTATCTGCTACTGGATCCTTGTATTTGTTTATTGGGGAGGATTATATTGGCTTTTGCTTATTTATTTATTTATTTATTTACTCATTTATTTATTTATTTATATCTCTTTTGTTTCTTGTTCAGTGTGTCTTAAAAGCAAGATGGTCTGTGTGTCAAAATACTGGCGCTTGTCTATTGGTCCCAATAAGTCTAATGAGTTAATTTGTTATGTTTCCTGTTATATTATGTAAGTAACGTTCACGGGCTTCCGGTTTACAATTTGGTTGAAACATTACTTCAACATTTTTCTAAAACTATAAGAAAAGAATGATTAGATCGATGGGCTAAATTGTCATGTTGAAGCATTGGTGTCAAGTAGCAGCGCCTTCCACACAGGATTGTAAGACCGTTCAATGTAGCTAAAAGATATGGATTTGTGTTGCATTTTGCTCCTGTCTACTGTTATTAGTAAATGAAAACTTAGGTCGCGCGATGTCGTTGTTTACCTAAGTGCATGACCTATTTGTGACGTGACGGAATGGGGACAAGAAGAATGAGTTTCCTAATTCGCTGAATGTTCTATTCGCCAGTATCTCTTTCAATGGCTAACTCACGATGCATTGTCAGCAGCAAGTGGTGGCTTCACTTACCTCAGTAAAAAGCTTATCAGCTAGGTTTGAGTACCTACCTGTTGGCTTTGGATTTGGTTTGCCCACGCAATATGCCGTGCAGCTCTTTTGTAATTGTAAAGATACATCATATGTGTGTAAAACATTCATACCTTCTCCTCCCTTTTTAACAATAAGAGCTCTAAAACACTCGGTAAAAGTAATTATGAACATTTCCGGGGGAAAGGCCTTGCAAAACACGGGCTCTGAAGGCTTGTAACAAAGGGCTGTTGCAAAGTATTAGAGAAGAAGCCAAGCTGCGTCTGGAATACAAAGCGTTGACATCACACTACAAGCCAACGGGCGAGTTGGACAAGTTAGAGTATAGCCTAATTCAAAATAAAATAAAGAAAGAAAAAAATCCCAGGCCTAGCTATCGCCGCCATTCCGTACGATCCATTCACAAAGACTAGGGTCATGAACTGACCGCATTCCATTGATTTCTCAAAAATACAAATATGAATAAGCTTACTAGGAGCAGTTTTGTGAAAAAAAAACCCAACAAATTTATGCAAGAGGGTTAAACAGTAAAACGGTGAAAAATATTCTTCATGTCAAGCTAATACCGGAATTAGCAGCTGAGTGCTGTCGACATGGGAGGGGAAAAGATTTTTTCCTGTCCAGTGAATGGCAGAAGCATGTTCAGGTAGGTGGTAGCTACTTCACATAGCATTGACGTGCGGAAACTGTTTCACTGCACGATGTGCTGAATGTGCATACTTACTACTCCTTGCTGCTTAGTGAAGCCAACAACTACATCACAAGAAAATACACACCCCACCTCCCCCATCAGTGGATAAGTGAGAGCTTCAGACTGCCGGCGATTCTGCGATATTCTTGCGTGATTGGCTGAAATGGTGTGTCACATATCAAGCTCGCGCGCATGTCGAGTTATGACAGTGCCATATTCTCTCTCTCTCTCTCTCTCTCTCTCTCTCTCTCTCTCTCTCTCTCTCTCTCTCTCTCTCTCTCTCTCACACACACACACACACACACACACACACACACACACACACACACACACACACACACACACACACACACACACACACACACACACACACACACACACACACACACACACACACACACATTGTGTCTACGAGATGCCAAGTACAGTCAGAGCGAATTCGTTATTTTTTACGTTAGTGAATAACTTGAAAGAAAAACTACAGTGCCGCCAAACAAAAGCGACAAATTGTTTGTTTCGTTTGTGGCATACTATTTTTTTCTTACAGGTTTGTTTCAATTTCCATCCACAGTCACCTCGCTTTGATACAAAACGTTGATGCTTTGTTAACATTGCATGATAGGTTTGAGGTCTTGTCTTAAAGTTTGTTTCATGCCTTTGTTTCTTTGTCCCACACTTTAAGCAGCCAGAGGACATATATTCTGATAGTGACTAAAAACATCTCAAGCTCTGATAAATTCATTTTCTATATTAGAAATATGGTGCTTTGAGACTTATACACGAGCACGTAACGAAGGGAAGGTATTGTACTTCAAGTCATTGATCAAAGAAATTGTCCTAAAACAAAAGGCAAAATTCTCCAGCATACGACGTATAAGATCCTCATAAATCAAGTCTTTCTTCTAGTTCCCCATCAGCTGCCTGCCTATTGCTTATGCATGCAGAATTTGTCACTGATGATAATGTTTTTATTATTGAGAAGATATTTGAAAAGAAAACAAAAAGGAAAGAAAGAAAGAAAAAAGAAAAGACAATATATATATATATATATATATATATATATATATATATATATATATATATATATATATATCTCATAATTATTTGGGATATTGGTCTCGAGTCTTGAGATGGCTTTTTATGTGATTCATACAGGATCTGATCTCTCCGACGAGACGGAGCCGCCGAAAGTAGCAGTGGGTCGACCTGGCTGCTGTACCGCAGGAATGATCTTCACCCGGGGTATCCCTGGCCTTAGCCTTAGTCTCCTTGCCTTCATGCACATTTCCAAAAGAAAGAACACCGTTGCTGTGACAGGGAAACACAGTCCTTGAACTTTGCGCCATCTAACACTGTAGCTTCACAATTTTTTGCCTACAAGACATTCATTTGCTTTTAACTTTCCGGATCGTGAACATTATGCACAACTCATCGTTGTAGTTTCAGATCCTTTTGCTGGGAAGACAGTCACTTTTATTTACTCTTAGCACTTCTGATCGTGAAGATTTTCAGTTTGCCACCAAATGCCTTCTCAGCTTCAAATTAGTCGCTATTATCCGTCTTGGCTCAAGGAACCGAATTTCGAGGTCAATAGGCTGCTCTCGTTTCGCGGTTGGAGCAAGTTTACCACCAGCCCTGTCAGCACCCTCACCTTGGCCAAAGATGGCTATTACTTACCTGAGAATGGCGATCAAGTGCAGTGCTACAGTTGTCGTGTGACACTTCCGGAATGGCGAAGGGGCGATAACGTCAGAACTTTCCACTCCTCAGACTGTCGTCGGCATCAACTAGAGGGAGATCAGCGCACCGACGTCAAGCCCAACATCCCCATCCCGACTTGGCCTCACCAGGACACTGCATGGAATGCCCGAGAGGACTCGAATGAGCTGAACGCCTTCAGAGGGGAACAGGAGACATGGCAGGATGCGGATGTATCGCTCCTCGAAGCCAGGTGGGGGTCACTATGAGGGGTGTGCGGGCCAGAAACAATGCGACCTCCCTGGGTTTGATCCGCCGTGAACCAGATGGCAGCCTTCCTTTCACAGCTCGGGTAGATGTGGGCGACGGTCCCGTCAGAGGAGGTCTGCATCCTCAGTACTCCACCGAGGAGCAACGACGCCGCACGTTCCGCACGTTCCCTAGGGTGGGAGGCTGGCTAGATCAGAAGCTGATAAAGCAGGGGTTCTTCTACGTTGGTACGATGATGATCTGGATGCGCTTCACCTTCTGTTTGCCTGCTTGTCCTCCGTTCCGTTCGTGTGTGTGTGTGTGTGTGTGTGTGTGTGTGTGTGTGTGTGTGTGTGTGTGTGAAGAGAGAGAGAGAGAGAGAGAGAGAGAGAGAGAGAGAGAGAGAGAGAGAGTGAATGAAATCCATGTGTGTGTGAACTCAATTTCTTTCTAACATGACTGTAATTGGCAAACAGACATATTCTTCAGACCTGTAAAGTTTCTTTGATGATCCCGGTGATCTGTTTTTGGACACGTTTTGATAATACG
>JADBJO010014535.1:22500-28921 GCA_016801955.1 Conus betulinus
TTGTCTATTTGTCTGTCCGTCCGTCTATCTCTCTCTCTCTCATTAGGCTGAACCTTGTTGAGTCTCATTTTCTCTCAATATGTGTATGTCTCCGCTTCTTCCCATCAAACTTCCCCACCTCTGTCTGTCTGTCTGTCTGTCTGTCTGTCTTTCTCTCTCTCTGTCTCTTCTCATCTTCCTTCTTTATCTCCCGCTGTCCTTTCCCCCTCCCCCTGTTGTAGATTTTCGCTTTCGGTATCATGTCCTTTGAATTATCTCTCAGTCACGTTCAGCCTGCTGACTGTTGAAGTATGTACTGTGCGCATGTGTGTGTGTGTGTGTGTGTCCCATTGTCTCGGCTATCGTTGTTTGGGGTTACATCAAACGTAAGCCCGACAGACTGAGTAGGGGGGGGGGGGGGGGGGGGAAGGTGCGGCTAGAGACTGAAAATTGATGTAGCGCGTAGTCATCTTAATTGCCTTTTGTAAGAGAGAGAGACAGAGGGAGAGAAAGAGATGGGGAGAAAAAGTGGAGGAGAAGTTGCAGAGGATGGTGCGGCTGGCAACTGCAAAGTCACAATATATTCTACCATTTTTACCGTCATTATTGTCATCATATTATTGCTATTATTATCAATATCGTTGTCATCATCATCATCATCCTTCTCATCGCTAATGCCGTCGTTGGAGCTATTACCATCATTATTATCACTGCCAATATGGTTATATAATTACTATTGTCCTATTATTCCCAATCATATCACCACCAACAGCAGTAGTAATAGTATTCTCTCTCTCTCTCTCTCTCTCTCTCTCTCTATATATATATATATATATATATATAACCAAAGCTCGCTGTTATGTCTTAGATTGAAGAAATAGGGGGAAATAAGCATTTATATCTGCAGTGGTAGATGATTCTGCCTAACTAACAGTATGTGCTTGAGTGGGTGAATGGGGAATAACAAATGCTTCTCAAAATGAGCCTATACAACAAGTTTAAAGTCTCCAAGGGGAACGACAATCTCCAAAGGGGAGAACTGTCACTAACACCATAACTCCTAGTCAGATACTGGTGTTTCCAAACCTGATTGTTTCCCTCAGTGACCGCGGAAAGTGCTAACTTGACTGCTCTGCCTTTTCGGTTTGAAGCAGAATGCTATCCCAGAAAAAGGCTGGTGTGCAATACCATAGTATGTGAGTTTTCAAAACATCAACCATAGGTGCCACCTAAGAAGCAAAAGAAAATCATGAAACAGCAAAGCAAGCTATTTTTTTCTTGTGAAAAGTAGAAAATATAAAAAACATAGCCTCCTAAGACACAAGTGCTGAGGGCCAGTTCTTGGAATGAATCCACAAGGGACTGAATTACAATAAACTAATAATTTCCAAGGATAAGTAACCGAGCACCATTCCAGCAACTTACAGAGCAGCTAGGTGTTCCAATGACTGTGAGAAATATTCAATTATAATCAAAGCTTGCTGTTATGTCCTAGATTGAAGAAATAGGGGGAAATAAGCATTCATATCTGCAGTGGTAGATAATTCTGCCTAACTAACACTATGCTTCTAAGGTGGCATCTTTGGTTGGTTTTTGAAACCTCAACAAACATACTATGGTGTTGCACACCAGCCTTTTTCTGGGATAGCATTCTGCTTCAAACCGAAAAGACAGAGGAGTCAAGTTAGTACTTTCTGCGGTCACTAAGGAGAAACAATCAATAACAATCATCATCATCATCATCATCATTATTATTATTATTATTATTATTATTATTATTATTATTATTATCGTCATTATTATTATTTTTTTTTATCATTGTTATTATTATTATTATTATTATCACTATCATTATTGTTATTATTATTATTGTTGCTAGTGTATTTATCCTTTTACTGTTATCATCACTGTCACCACCATCATCATTACCATTACTATCATCACCACCATCGCTGTGCTCTGAGAGTATTGTTAGCTTTTACTCACTGAATATTTCAGGTTCCTTTCCACCAACTATTATTATTACTATTATATTTGTCATTATCACTGCCATTGTGATTACCATAATGCCATTATTATCACCACTATCATCATTAACACCAACATTACAAAAGAAAACTTTATTAGTCGCACTAACTTAAACAGTATTAACATAATTATCATCATTATTACTATCATGATGATCACGATGATGATGGTGATGCTGATTACTATAAAATATTATTATTATTATTACTACTACTACTACTACTACTACTATTGTTATTATTATTATTATTATCATTATCATCATCATTGTATTATTATTAATACTATTATTATTATATTTGTATCATTGTACTATTATTATTATTTGTATTATTGTTTAGTATCATTATTATTACTAATATTTCACTGTAGTCATCATCATTATTACAAATTCATAACTGCGACAACTATTATATTTACTAAAAGTATTGATATTATCATTTGGCATCAGTGTATTTCTTACACTCCAACATACCATCTTCCACAGTTTCCTTTACCATTACTTTCGGTATTGCACTATCATACTCATGATTATGACAACAGCTATTAGTGAACGATTTAGATTCTATCTTTTTCCTTGATTTTTATCCTCCTTCTCCTCTTTGGTCTTCCCCCCCCCCCCCCCCCCCCCCCCTTTCCCCTTCCCCTTCCTCTTCCTTCCTTCTCTCATTATCATTATTGTTGTTGTTATTCTTATCTTATCATCACTATTGTCGTTGTTATTATTATTATTGTTGTTGCTGTTGTTGTGTTGTTGTTGTCATTATCATTATTATTGTTGCTATTGTTGGTATTGTTGTTGTTATCATCATTATTATTAACATCATCATCATCATCATCATCATCATTATTGTTATTATTATTATTATTATTTTATTATTATTATTATTGTTATTATTATTATTATTTATCAACATCATGAATAATACTTTCACAATGATGATGATGATGATGATTGTTATCATTATTATCATTATCGTCATTATTATGGTGATGATGATGATTATTGTTGTTGTTGTTAGTAGCAGTAGTAGTGGTAGTATCATCATCATCATCATCATCATCATCATCATCATCATCATCGCCATCGCCACTGTTATAGTTATCTCTCCAACCATACTGGTCGATTGTTCTCTAACCTCTAATACTTCTCCGTTTCTGTCCGTTAGCCACTGATAACACTACAACTACTACCTTTATATTACTACAAAAGGGGGTAATAATCATCTATTTATTATTATTTTTTGATATTTTTGTCTTCATCATCTTAATTATCATCATTATCATCATTACGAATATTATCTTCATTATTATTTTAACTCGCATTTGTCTTCTTCCCAGTAGCCTCGTTTTCATTCCACATCCATTTTGCGCCCAATTTGAGATGAGTTACTGTTCGTTCTTTTGTTTTCATTGTCTTGAATATGTGTTTGTCTTGCCTGAAGAAGACCAAAGAGGTCAAAAGCCGTTGTTTTGTCTTGTGGTTTGCTTGTGTCTTTAGTTCGGCAGAAAAGTAATTTTATTTTGTAAGTTTTGTTTTAGTTTCCGCTTGCAGTCATCTCACTTTGAAACTGTGTTGTGTAGTCCGAACACTACTTGGCAGACACAGAGTAGACTCAATGAAGTAGAATTCAGATACGTGTAAAGACTGTCTTCAAGAAGCTATACAAACCTTTTCAGCTGACGGTAACACTTCTCTAGATATATTTGTCAAAGCTCTGTTTGGTGTTGCTATTTTCATGTATCCAGCTATAGGCAATGATAAGGAAAAATAACGATGAATGATATGGAAAAATGATCCGCTGAAAGGAAAACAGTGGAACAATATCAGAAAAACTATTCTAAAGAAAGAGAAGCACTGAGTATGGAGAGAAAGTATGTGGAAGAAAGGAGACAATAGAAACAGTTTTGGTACAGATACAATACTTAGTGAAATTCCAAACATACCAACGAAACAGTGTTCACATTTCTTTTAGAGCTTTTCAGTACAATGTTTGAACAGGGCATTTTTCATAAAGAATGGTCTTAATCTATTATGATTCCAGTTTACACGAAAGGGGATGTTAATTTGTCTGATGATGACTGTGGGCGTTGCATTGCTAAGTGTTGTAACGAGACTGGAAAGCAGTCACAACTAAAAACCAGAGAAAGAGAAGAGGAACACAGTGCTGTGACCAATGTTGTTAGTGGACAGCCTTGGGTCACCCTCTTTCTAGTCTTCTTTTAAAAGGGACGGAAGAGGGAGGATGGGGAAGATCATCTTTTTTGTCCTGAGGTGAAAAGGGAAGAGATACATATCGAGAGAGCGAGCGAGAGACAGACAGACAGACGAGAGAGAGAGAGAGGGAGGGAGAGGGAGAGAGAGAGAGAGAGAGAGAGAGAGAGAGAGAGAGAGAGAGAGAGAGAGAGAGAGAGAGAGAGAGAGAGGAGAGGAAGGAATCGATAAAGAGAGAGATTTGGGATGATTATTAAGTATTATGATGTAAAAAGCGCGGTTTACTTCTTGCTTTCTCATTCGGATTATATTATCAAGTGTTTATTCCTTAACACAAGTATGTGATACCAGCACAAGCTTCTTTTAGTGCAAGCAGGATTTCTGGTTTGCGCGCATGCTTGCATGCTTGGCTTACCTCAGTGTCCATGATTTCGGCCATCCGCCTTTCTCACGGATCACTTTCAGCCAAATCGAACGTTATACCATCAGAATGCATATTATGATATCCATAATATATAACATTTTCTGACGTAGATATTGACACAGGATACGTACATTTTTTTCTACAAACAGAAACGGAAAAAAGATGTCTACAGATTACAGCAGAAACTACTGGCGCCGTTAGAAGGCGGTCTTCACTTGGAAGGCTTGGAAGGTCTTGTCTTTTGACCTGTCAGTGACGGACTGTGACTGCCAGCCAGCCTGGCAATACGTTGGTCAGCTGACGTCCAGTGTAAACATTCAGGCCGTTGGTTATAGCCACTATTTTAGCTTCTTGTGCGACGAAGAAAAGGAGGAGTAGAGATCTACTCTATAAGATGCCCAACGATCAATGCCACGCCGTTTAAAACAGGAACAGGAATATCCAGACACCAGACTGGTGTGTCTCACGCGTCCTCAGAGACTGATTGGAATATATTTTCTTCCTTGTGGTCACTTTCTGCTCTGTCAGCACTGTGGTACTTCCAATAATCTATGTCCGGTCTGTCATAAGAACGTTGTGATCTGTGTGTACAAATTCGGTAACCATGAAATCTGAACAGATTTGTTAGGAGAGGAGACAGGACGACGGATAGACAGATACTGATACAGATGGTTGGTCACCGTACCATAGCTCATATCCAACCACCTGCAGTTAATACGCCACACTGGTCAGTGAGGTGTAGGTGTGGACTGGAGCTGTCGGTGCCAGTAGAATGTGTTCTTTTACCTGGAAAAGTGTTTGGAAGATTACGTTATTTCCACCTGGCAATGGGCGGCTCTGTCCGCCAGCCAACCTGTCACGGCAGTTGACCCCCTGACCTTCAGTGAAGAAATCTTGGCCACTGAACTGAAACGTCTGTCAAATCCAAGGGAAACGAGGCAGAGGGAAGAAAAGCAGGAGACGATGAAGGAGAACTGGAAGAAAAAGACGGCGTTAACTGTTGTGGTGGTGGTAGTAGTGGTGGGAGTGGTAGTAGTAGCAGTTGTAGTAGCAGCAGTGATAGTAGTAGTTTTAGAGGTGGTGGTGGTGGTGGTGGGTGATAGTAAGTCAAGGAGGAAGAGGATGGGGGAGGAGGGACCTGCCATATACTAAAAATGACCACGGCCCAGCTATTGATGTATTGCATTTGCATTTTCAGCCCCAAACTGCTCCTAGTATTTGTATTTTTTAAGAAATCAGTGCAGTGCGGTCAGTTCACGACCCTAGTCTTGTGAAAGAATCGTTTCCCACACCCCACACTACTGCTAAGATTTCATTGAACACCTCTCAGGGATGTCTATTTATTTTGGCCAACCTTGACTTAAAAACAAGGTCGCAGTGTGAGGGGGAAGTAGTAACTCACCACGTGCGGCCGGCTGCTGCCATAACAAACACCAGGGGAGACAAACAGAGCAACAAATGCAAGAGGGTTTTAAATTCAAAGCAGAAAAAATGCCAGAAGTGTAGTGAGAGATACATTACAATATCTGTTCTTCTTTCCGTCACTTTCTCTTCTGTCAGCGTACTTCTATAACGCATGCTTTGCTATCATGAAGAAAAAAAAAAAATCTGGCAATGTCCTAGTATGTTTATTTGGAAATCTGAACACATTATTAAGGGGCAAACAGAGAGAGACAAACAAGACAGGTGGACAGAGACAGACTCTTGGCTCGCTCAACACACCGCTCTCACTCAAATGGTGGCAGCCCCTGCGATTACATCGTGTGATCTCCTCT
>JADBJO010014535.1:30971-33471 GCA_016801955.1 Conus betulinus
AGTAATGTTATTATCACTTTTTTTTTCGTTTTTTATCATCATCACCATAATCATCATTCTTTTACTTTTGTAATTGCTATTATAATTAGTATTGTAATTGTTATTATCATCATTACTATTAATAGTGTCATCATCATCATCATCATCATCATCATCATCATCATCATCATCATCATCGCCATCATCGTTGTTGTTGTTGGATAGTACGATGTATGAATTAGGATTAATGCTATTCCAGCATCAAGCTTTTCTTTTCTATTTCAGTGTAATTTATTGTTTCTCTCTCTAAAATAAAAAAAAGACACAATAGATGAACGAAATGTAAGTCTTCGAGTCAGTGTGTGTGTGTGTGTGTGTGTGTGTGTTTGTGTGTGTGTGGTGTGTGTGTGTGTGTGTGTGTGTGTGTGTGGTGTGTGTGTGTGTGTGTGTGTGTGTGTGTTCGTTCGCGCGCGCGCGCGCGTGTGTGTGTGTGTGTGTGTGTGTGTGTGTGTGTGTGTGTGTGTGTGTGTACGCGTGTCTGTGCGTGCGTGGAGGAAGGGTAGGGGTCGTGCGGGGGTGCAAGGTCAAAGTTCATGGGGCGAGAGGGGAGGGGGGGATAACAGGAAAATATTACTAAAGTGCATTCCTTTGACACAGTCTGAGAAGTGAACGAAAAATGCGGTGGTCATAAGATACATATTTTCTTTATCGTTAAAAACAAATTTATAATTTTGACAAAAACAACTACCCAACTGTTGCTTACCTATAACTGCTAGAGACTTTTCATTCACTGTGTCTGTCTGTCTGTCTGTCTATCTGTCTGTATGTCTCTGTCTCTGTCTCTCTCTCTTGTCTGTCTGTCTGTTTGTCTGTATGTCTCTCCCTCTTGTCAGTCTGTCTCTCTCTCGCATCCCTCCCCCCTCTGTCTCTCTCACTCTCACTCTCTCTGTCTCTCTCCCTCCTCCCCTCTGTCTCTCTCACTCTCACTGTCTCTCTCCTCCCCCCCCCCCCCCCCCCCCTGTCTTTGACTCTCACTCTCTGTCTCTCTCCCTCCCCCTCTGTCTCTCTCACTCCCACTCTCTCTGTCTCTCTCCCTTCCCCTCTGTCTCTCTCACTCTCACTGTCTCTCTCCCTCCCCCCTCTGTCTCTCTCACTCTGTCTGTCTCTCTCCCTCCCATCTCTGTCTCTCTCACTCTCGCTCTCTTTCTTTCTGACTTCTCTCCCCCACCCCCCACCCCCTTTCTCTTCCTCTTTCTCTCTCTCTCTCTCTCTCTCTCTCTCTCTCTCTCTCTCTCTCTCTCTCTCTCTCTCTCTCTCTTTCATCATCCACAAAACACTTTGTAGAAATTCATCAATCCATGTAATAATTAATGTATAATCCAAAGTATGTCAAAATTCATATCGACTCGTTCAACCATTTATTTCTTATAAACCGATTTATATAAAAAATGTAGTGAAAAATAAGAAAGAACGGTTTTTAACGGGGTTTTATTTTGATAAGATGTGGTGAATGGCGTTCCTGCATCCCTCTGTATCTGTAAACCGAACGATCATTACAGTCAGGGCTTAAAACGGAGAACTCTAAAATCAGAGGATTTTTTCAGGTTCTGCTGAATTTTACTTTTTGCCTTCAGTCCCAAGTCATGATAAAGCGTTCTGTATTTACCTTAATTAAAAGCAATATCATACAGAACATGCTTTTGTTTCTTTCTTAAACAGCAAAAAACAGTCCATATCTGTTCCATTATCCACTCAAACTTCTTACATATTAATTCTACTTTTCACATAAAAAAAAAACCCTTATGCCAGCGAAATTGAAACATCAGAATATTGTCAGGTTGAGCTGGGTGCTTACTGCAGGCCTGGGATAGACAGTGTTTTTTTGTTTTTCCCTGTGAGAGCCAGGATGAACAGGCGATCAGGGTTGCCAACTCGTGAGCAGCCCACTTACAGCTGTCCATGCGCGAAGCAGGGCATGTCCAGGTGAAGGACAGCCACCGTCAGCGATTGTCCCCTGGCCTTGTTGATGGACATGGCGAAGCACGTGCGCACAGGGAACTGCAGCCGCTTGAACTGGAAGGGCATGTCGGATGGGATGATGGGGAACCTTGGCAGGAACACATCCTGTCCTTCGGTTTGTCCAGTCATAATGGTGGCCTCAATGACGTGGGGCATCAGCTGCTTCACGACCAGTCGTGTTCCGTTGCACAGTTGAGGAGCATCCAGGTTTCTCAGCTGCATGATGGGGCATCCCACTTACGTCTGCAGATGGACCATTGAATCTGCGTGGATGCTGGTTTGCAGGGGCCTTGTCGGGTCATAACGATTCTGTGCTCAGGCAAGTGCGCTTTGTCCACGGCTGTCTTGAAGCTGGCTACATAAGGGTTGTAAGAGTGCAGCATGGCTTGCAGGCGCTGAATGATCTCTGATTTCACACCTGGCATAACCTCGCAGCGTCTGGTAGCTTCTTTTTCACTGTCTCCCATAAAGTAAATCTGTAAAAAAAAAAAAAAAAAAAAAA
>JADBJO010014535.1:38471-43471 GCA_016801955.1 Conus betulinus
GTAGCATTGGGGCCCACCAGTACTGGAACAGGGGAGGGAAACAGTCGCTCCATGTCAGATTCGAACTTCGGACCCCACATTTGCCGCTTCCTTGGCGATTATTCAGTGTATGGGATCACCTTCTTACTGACATAGTAAGCACTGAGATCACAGTTCATTTCATTTCCGACTGCACAGAAAATGCCAAGAGTGCCTGTTGGTTTTGAAGTAGAAGGCCATGTTAGCATTTCGGTTCTTGATAATGTTAGACTGCTGGCGCCGCACAAACTACGCAAACGTTGCCATATTTTTTCGCTGCCTATATGAACATGTTGCTGTTCTGACTGATTCAGTGTCACCTAAGACAGGATCCTTCTCCGAACCTCCACCCCTTTCCTTCCTGCTGGGATGCCTAATCCCCTTCCAGCAGGTCAGTTTGGGTAGAGTTTGGACTGACAATCTGAATGTAAGGACGTGTTGTGCCTTCATAATCCAAAGTCTTCCTGCTGTAGTAATGTTCACTTCTGATAGTTTTATTCAGGCGTGAGTGCAGAGAGACTGGAATGGTGAAGTGAATACGAGGAATCCCCCCACCCACACATCCTAACACCAAACCCCACCTTCTTTTTCAAAACCCTTTGTTCCGAAAAAAAAGAACGATGTAACTGAGAAGCTGTATGACTCTTAAATTAAACCGATTCCGGTGACCAGTGTTTTGCCAGGTTGGTAGCGAAAGCTCTCCTCCCCAGCCCGCGCCCCTCCCCACACCCATCCTCCCTCCCTGTTATCCCCCTCTCTTACCGACCCTCTTCCCTCGACACTCCTTTACTTTTTTTTCCATTCGCGTGATTTTGTTTGTTGTTGTTGTTGTTGTTGTTGGCACATCGACCCGCCGCCACCCTTTCGTATCTGTAACATTCACGACGACTTCTGTAGGTGAACATCACATTGGCCTGTCTTCAAATTGCAGGGAATACAACGCGACACAATGAGTCCTGTCACATCCAGGAAATAGAATTTACTGAATCATCTTTCACGACCAGGTCTGCTGTTTTCGAGACAGTCACCTGACCTCCAGAGCAGAATTCATGAAGCTCAACATTACGCATCGTAGCAGCTTCTTTGGCGTTTTAGCTGTGTATCAGGCGTCATGAGGCTTCTGAAAGTCTGCCGTATTGCTTATATGAACGGATGAATCTACCCCCGCCATTGTAGGTCAACTCTCTGTATGGCGCTCCTTGTGTCTTTTTCGACGCTAATGGTACACCATACCGATACTGCTGCCGACCATCCCGAGTGCCGTCCCCTCGCAAAGATCGTGCGATAGCATGGGCCAATAAAATTGCTCAGATAATCAAACTTGACCAATCGACTGATTCCCATTGTTTCATTGTTTTGCTGGGAAATTATACACATTGACCAAGTAAGGTTGACCTTTCATCCTTGAAGTAACTTATTACACACACACAATCCGGATAAATGGTGCTTACGACACCAAATCGCCTAGCAGAATTTTCAACACAGAGCGCACAGAACAAACAAGGAGACATCTTCGAAGAGGATGTTCCTGGCTTGTTCACATTCGTGCGCGCGTGCGAGCGCGCGCGCGCGCGCACGCGCGCGCGAGAGAGAGACAGAGAGAGAGAGAGGATGTTTCATTTTCCCATCGATTTTAGTCCTCGTTATGTGAGTTTTTTTTTCTTTCTTTCTTTTTCTTAATATAAATTTTGAAAATTATTTACTGATGGACAGATTAAATAATTTTGTACGAAAGAAATTTTCTAGGGCTAAATTCTGAATGGCTGAATTTCCTCAAAACGTCTGCGTATTCATTAGAAATTACTTCTTGATGATTTAAGATACCATCAGTATATGATAGCTATTTTTCTTACTAAAAATGGCTGGCAGATATTCATATTCTTCTTTTGTATGTATATTCGGCTATGTTGCCCTTTTTTAATGTTTTTTTTTCTTCTGTCCAGAGTTTAGTTTTCTTTCCCTTACTTTTTCATTTGTGAGATGTTGAAGTTATATGTACAGAAACCAAAGAAGAAGAGAAAAGTGTGATTAGGAACATCTGTGCAACAAAATACAGAAGCTTTCGCTAGCCCCAAGAGCAATACATTTCATAGGAAATTACCCCGTGTGTCAGCAGAATACACACCGCATGTATTCATACTGTACTAGTATAACCACTACTGCTATCGCTTGAGCTAGAGGAAGTGATATAATATTACACTATGTTGTTTGTTTATGTATTTTGTAACACACACACACACACACACACACACACACACACACACACACACACACACACACACACACAGATTAGCGCTCGCATGTCTGTACATTTGTTGCATTATTTTAAAAAAACAAACAAGGTGTGATGCATGCTATGACTTTTTGGAGGATAAATTGTGGATTGTTTAAGTTTATACACTTATCTAGTATTTGTTAGGTTGTTGTCACTGAAATATGGACTTTTCGTGTGAATTTAACGAAGTGAAATTTATTGTCTTGTTTACGGAAGAGGGTGTTTTTTTTTTAACGTTATTGTCATTTTTTCCCAGTAGAATAATTAACATGATTTAAAAAAATAAAAATGAGTATGTCAACTACTTCTTGCCATAGAACACCTTTCAAGGACTACAACATATGACTAGTTCGTTTCCCCCATCCCTTTTCCCACTTCGTCATTGCCTTCCTCCACTTTTTTGTATTTACTCTGTTGTTCCTGTTGGAGGTTTTGGTGTTGATTAAGCTTCAGTAATTTTTTTTTTTCCGTTCGCTTGTAGAAATAGTTACATTGCATGTTGTGTTGCAAATGCTGTACAATGATCACATTAATTTTTTTTTTCGGGGGGGGGGGGGGGGGGGGGGAGGTCTTAAGGACTTTCAACCGCTGATATTTTTCTCTCTTCCTTTTTTTTTTTTTTTTTTTTTAAATTTTGCAGGGGGGGGGGGGGGGGGGGGGGGGGGTTACTTTTTTTTTAAACTCAGTTTTTCAGTGAGGCTGGGGTCTAATTTTCCGTGTCCCCTCGGAGGTGTCTGTTCTGATCCAGCATTTACTAATGAGAAAATTCCAGCGTTTACTAATGAGAAGATTCCAGCGTTTACTAATGAGAAGATTCCAGCATTTACTAAAGAGAAAATTCCAGCGTTTACTAATGAGAAGATTCCAGCGTTTACTAATGAGAAGACTCCAGCGTTTACTAATGAGAAGATTCCAGCGTTTACTTGTGACCAAAGCGAAGAAACTGAGCACATACACTCTGCCATAAGAAAAGGAACTTTTCAAACTAAGAATGTGCTTTACTTTTTGTGGGTGTGTTTTTAGATTTTGATTTTGAATTCGTTCGTGCAAAGTACAGACACGTGCTGTGCCATTGTGTTTTACCGCCACCAGCACGAATTCCCTTTGGGTTTTTTTTTTGTTTTTGTTTTTTTTGTTTTTGTACTTTTTTTTACATGAATTTATTTCTACAAAGTTATATGGTGTTATACCTTTCTCTCTCTCTCTCTCTCTCTCTCTCTCTCTCTCTCTCTCTCTCTCTCTCTCTCTCTCTCTCTGTCTGTCTGTCTGTCTGTGTGTGTGTATAGGGAGGGGGGGGGGGGGGGGGGGGGCGCTGTTTCCACTTCTGTTACATTTGCGACCACCTTCTCCAGTTCACCATTCTGTATACATCCACTGAATATTGTTTTCATCCAAATTCTCACACATTTAAAGGAAAATGTTTACACATCTGTCGACTGAGCCATAACGGATCAGAGCGAAGCGTAGAATAAAGTGAGATATTTCTGATCTTGTCCAGAAAACCGTAGGTAACGTTAAACCTTTTTCCAAATAAATGAAGCCAATTTCATTGGAAGTCTGAGTTTTTTTCGGAAAGTAATTGGGAAAAAATATTATGGTTCGATGAAAGAACATCAAGTTTAGTATACAAAGTGGAGAATCATTTACATTTCCAAATTGTGTCCAGAAAACAAAGTGGGTGAGTCTGTGTCATGTGAAGTCAACAACGGCGAACTTCGTGTACATTGTAGATAGAGAGTGATAGAAAATTTCATGCTTTGTCCCCGATAACTTGCAAGCTGTCGTGTCTCATTTCAAAAAGAATGAGAAACTGTGTAGACAGTCAACTGAAAAAATATGATGTTGAGTAACTGGTCAGGGAATTAATGGGAATTTCATATCTAAACAGAAATGAATGAAATTATGAACAGTTTGGATAATAGTGGGGACATTTACCACTTTATTTGGGAGAGATGGGGGGGGAGTTTCTTTCTTCCTTTTTTTTTCTTTCTTTCTTTCTTCCTTCCTCCCTTCTTTTCTCTTCTTTCTTTCTTTCTTTCTTTCTTTCTTTCTTTCTTTCTTTCTTTCTTCCTTCCTTCCTTCCTTTCTTTCTTCTTTCTTTCTTTCTTTCTTTCTTTCTTTCCTACCTTCCTTCCTTTCTTTCTTTCTTTCTGAATGGAAATATCATTCGGGTGTTGTTAAGGAAAAATTAATTTTACTTCATGGCTGTTAAATGATGGCAGACCAAATGATACTCGATGGCCTTTCCAGTCGTTAGAATCTGATTCGGGACTTTTTTTTTTTTACATATGTAGTTCCTTTGTTCTTTGAAAAAACATAAATAATTGGGGCAAAGGAAAGGTTGTAAATAAAGACATCAGCAGATAAAACGCAGACCTCGACAGTTTCTGTCTTTATGCGAGAGTAAGCGAGTGCATGAAGGAGTGGGCAAGTGTATGTGTGCGTCTCTCTCTCTCTCTCTCTCTCTCTCTCTCTCTCTCTCTCTCTCTCTCTCTCTCTCTCTCTCTGTGCGTGCGTGCGTGCATGCGCGCGCGCATGTGTGTGTGTTTGTGTGTGTGTGTGTGTGTGTGTGTGTGTGTGTGTGTGTTACAAAAGAGAACGTCGGTGACTGAGAGAGTTAATGTTTAGTCGTTATTTATTTGTAATTTTGTTTTGATTTTGTCGCTATTTGTTTGGGGCCAGAATAGCTCAGTTGGTGGAGCGCGGG